>JAANYP010005914.1:0-12597 GCA_020465985.1 Centrapalus pauciflorus | reverse complement strand
ATTTCTATGCTCAAGCAAGGCAATACATTTGGGATGAGCCTGATCTATTTAAAATAGGAGCAGATCAAATTATAAGACGATGTGTCTCGAACTCGGAACACGAAGATATTATTAAACACTGCCATGCATATGCATGCGGTGGCCATTTCAGCGCAAAGAAAACTGGCCACTGGATATTGCAGTGTGGGTTTTTCTGGCCCATGATATTTAAGGATGCCTACGAGTTTGTTAAGGGATGCACAAGATGCCAGCAAACTGGTGGCATTGTAAAAAGAAATGAAATGCCTATGACCCCGATATTAATTGTCGAAATATTTGATGTATGGGGTATTGATTTTATGGGACCATTCCCTAAATCATTTGGATATGAGTACATCTTAGTGGCAGTAGATTATGTTTCCAAATGGGTGGAAGCAGAAGCTACACGCACTAATGATAATCGGGTTGTGTGCAAATTTGTAAAAAGAAATATTTTGGCACGACACGATATTCCAAGGGCTATCATCAGTGGCGGAGGGTCACATTTTAATAATCAGCACTTTTCTAGACTCCTTAAACAGTATGGAGTTAATCATAGAATAGCAACGCCTTATAATCCGCAAACAAGCGGACAAGTCGAGATCTCTAATAGAGAGATCAAGAGAATCCTTGAGAAAACTGTCAGACCTGATCGTAAAGATTGGTCTCAAAAATTAGAGGATGCTCTATGGGCATACAGAACCGCATTTAAAACACCAATCGGTATGTCCCCAAACAGACTTGTGTATGGTAAGCTTTGCCATCTCCCTTTGGAATTAGAACACCGAGCTCTATGGGCAATCAAAAACACTAATTTTAATTTGCATGATGCTGATGTTGATAGGAAATTCCAATTAAATGAACTGGAAGAAATTCGTAGAGAAGCCTACGAAAGCGCTAGAATTTATAAAGAGAAAACTAAGGTTTTCCACGATAGAATAAATTAAAAATAAAATATTTACCAAAGGAAATAAAGTTTGGCTATTTAACGCAAGACTTAGATTATTCCCCGGTAAATTAAAAAGTAAATGGACAGGTCCATTTATTGTAATGAATATCTACCCACACGGTGCAGTAGAAATACAGGACCTAAAAGGTGGTGAGCCATTTAAAGTAAATGGACATAGACTTAAATTATATGTTCAATGGGCCACCAATAATATGTTAGTATCTGAGATCATCAGACTACAAGATCCTAAAGTTAATTAATTAGTTTATGAGTAGTACGTCTGGCTGAATACGTAAAACTTAGCGCTTTCTGGGAGGCAACCCAGAGTAATTTGATTATTTGAATTTTATTATTTGTAAGTGTGTTTATTTGCTTATTTATGTTACTTGTGTGTACCCAATTAAGTTTGGGAGGATTCATCCTCCTGAAGTTGGTTGTGTTTAGAATTAGAATTTAAATTAAATAATAAGACCCCGCATCAGAAAATAAAAATTTTTAAGCACGTAACAGAATAATTTTAACTCGATAATACGAGCGTAAGTTGGAGAGAATACCCGTTAAAATTAAAAAAATTAAAGAATTTGGGTTCCAAAACCAGTGCACGGCCCAGATCGCAAATCCAGAGGCCCGGGCGCAGGGGGAGCCGCGAGCCTGCGCTTGCCCTGCGGCCCGACGTTCTCAAAATCTTATAAAAATGGCAGTGATCATTCCTATAAGTCCAAAACCCTAATTCCAGTTCCAGAAGACGGTGAATTCGATTTTCTAAGCCTAAAAACATCAAAAATTCGTCTTTTCTACGTCAATTCTTTGATCCGACGCTTGTTTTTCGTTAAGGCTAGTGAGGTATACGCCCTATAATCCCTTAAACTTCATTCTATATAACTTTCAATACGTTTTATCACGCATGCATGATTGAGTTTTTGGGAATCATATGGTTTTTCTAGAAAAAGGGTTATTAATAATTTTCAAATGTTCATTTAATTAATATAAAATTATTTTTGCAAAACTTTTGTAAAAATTATGCATTTTTTCCGTATTTTTTTTTTTCAATTATAAACTTTATTGTCGTAAAAGGTGATATTTTTATGGATTATTTAAAGTTTATGCATTTGATAGGGTTAGATTGGGCTCACATTGTTTGTGAGACTTAGGATTAGTTAATTATTATTGAAAAAGTGTGTTAAATTTATCATGCATTATTTATATAAAAACCCCACATTTTTAATCCTTGGTTTTTTGCATTATTTTTAGATGTCAACCCAATATCATGCAAACGGTAACCGTCCTGGAACCTCCCAAAAACCTAGAATGAGAACCCACGACCCTAGGGATGTCCGTTTTGAAAAACCACTTAATGTGGAATTCCCTGAAATTCCACCAAACACTAACAATGGTAAACCCCTAGGTTTCTCATAGAGTGTAGCATAAAAGAGAGTGATTTTGATAATTTTGAAACTTTGGAGTGTCTTGAGAGGCTAGGATGGGCTAAAGCCATACAATGGGAACTTCCATATATCCACACTAGTTTGATCCAATAGTGGTTCGCTACTGTTTGGAAAACAGAAGAGGAAGAAGAACATGACTTTGAGCTCACAGGATTAGTAGGAAACAAGAAAGTGTCAGTATCTAGGAAAATCCTTTGTGAGGAATTTGGTATAGACGCAGATATCCCAAGGCCTAGGGAATTTTGGTCATCCTTAGATCTTCAGGGGAGTAGAGCGAGGCAAATTGGTGGATGGTCTAAGAAATGGGATGGGATGTTAGCCATGGTATTTGGAATGTCAATAGAGGAGGCGAGAGAGTATGTTCATTATAATAGAGGTATTTTATGCCCATTAGCTAAAGTGCTGTGGAAGTTTGTTACACTCAACTTGCTTCCTAGAAGTCAAGGTACCACTGTTGTTAGATCCCAAGAGATACTGTTAGTACAGGCGTTAATGACTGGATATCCAACCATATCTTTAGGATACATAATAATGGAAAATCTATGGGAGAGTAGTTTCCCATGGCAAAGGATGAATTATCCGCACTGTCGTATGCTAACTGAGCTATTCATTATTAGGAAAGCGGTATCGGAACAATTGCCAATTAAATACCTCAACCCAAACGAGATTTGGTTCACTAGAGTCACGATGTTAGAGCTAGTTTTTGAGAAAAACCATTTAGGCTATCAAATCCGTTGTCCAAAAACCTCTAAAGTAACCCAAATCCCATTCACTGCACCCGACAACCATGAAGGACAAGACGGCAAAGAGGATGAAAGATCATGGGAAAAAGTAACAATCGAAGACTTGATGAGATCTCAAATCAACATTCTGAAGGACGTCATGGGCAGCATACTAAATGCAAACAATGAATTGGTAAAGAATATTGAAAAGCTGCAAGAGGAGCAAAACAAGCATGCGAGGCTGTTCCAAAGTCACTCAAACTGGCTCACCAACCTTCAGATCACTATCGGAGAGTTGGAAGAAACCGTCACATCTCAGACCGAGTGATGAATTTTATAATTATATAAATATTTGTTTTAATTACGTGTGCTAAAATATTAAGTATGGTTTGTATTTTATTTTTTCTGATGTGGTGGTTTGGTTTGATAATTTATGTTATTTGGATTGTAATAGTACTTTATTTTTATTTTTATTTTAAAGTGTGATGTTTATTTAAGTTGAATTATAAAAATTGAATTTCATTTATTTTATTATTTGTCAAATTTTAATTGTTTTGAATAAGGAATATGTACCGATCTATCTTTCAATGTTCTTAACTGATAAATTCATCTTGATGTGACGAGGACGTCATAAAAATCTAAGTTGGGGAGGGTAGGTTATAATGATAAAATTAGTTAATTAATTTAGCCCTCACACAAAATTTTTAGACTACATTCCATATCAAAAATTAGAAAGATTTACAGCCCCGCGTACCAAAACAGTAAAAAAATTGAAACTTCAGCAGAGTTGGGCACAGGGGGGGTGCAGGCCTGCGCTGGCCCTGCGTCCCGTCGAGTTTAAAATCATTTTTGAGCTCCAATTCACCATTTTCACAACCCTAGAACAAGAAACCACAGTTGGGTGTGCGGCTCTCTCCCAAAAACATCATTTTTGTGCCAAAAATTTACAATTTTAAGCTTCAAAACACCTACATTTTCATAAATATCCAAGATCTAGGCTAGAAATCACCTCTTTGTGGGTAGTTTCATCCATTTTTCAAGATTTTTGGGTAGAGAAAGTGTGAAAAAAAAAGCTAGATTTGTATCAAGTAAAGCTTCCAATCACCAAGGTTAGTGTTTCTGTTGAGTTATTGCAACTTATTTTATACTTTTTGAGCAAAAATGAAAGCTTGAGCTTCATGGTCATCCATGGAGTTTTCATGTTGATTTTGACTTTTTAGAGTCAAATATGTAAAATTGCATGATTTTGATGATAACCTTGCTGTATGTTTCATGAGATATGTGTTTATTTGTTAAGTTTGTTAATTTGTCATGATTAATATGTAGAAATTAATTTGAAGTTATAAAGTTGGTTGCCTAAATGTGCATATATTGTTAAAATTATGAAACTTAGGTGGCTAGCTTAAAAATAAATTTTATGTGCTAAATGTTTTTATTAAATTATGATAAATGTTTAGTGTCTAAAATAACGGCAAATTATAGACTATATATATATGATGCAAAATGTGAGAGTAAAAGAGTGTGTATATATATATGTATATATATATATATATATATATATATATATATATATATATATATATATATATATATATATATATATATATATATATATATATATAGATTGAGGTTCTATGGGGCACCATATGCACCGGGAACCAAATGGGAACCAAAAATGCATTGCTTGTTTACAAATGATGCAATAAGGGTAATACTGGAATACTTTATTTGAAAAAATTAATTATTCTTTTAATTAATAGATTAGGATTAAAATAGGAAACTAAATCAATCTCATTAACCATTCTCCATATATTATTCTCTCTCTCTCTCTCTCTCTCTCTCACACACACACACACAATCGACCGACGAGTTTGAGAAGACGATGATGAGATGAAGATGAAAATGATGCATCACGTTGAACTCATGAACCTATGAACGTATACGATGTGAAGAAGACGAATACGAAGATGCACAATATGAACACGATGATGCATAACCTGGTGCTCCATATGAACACGATGATGCATAACCCAGGAAAGATAAATACGAAGATGCACAGTCAATAAAGATGATAAAGCATCATGTTGGATTTTTGTTCAATTGGAATTTTTTAATTTTGGAAGTGCATTTTATAAATTTATTAGCATTTAATACTTGATTATTGAATTAAATATTCAATCAATATAAATTTAATTTTGAGTTGACTTGATATATTATTTTTTCCGAAAATACCATTATGCACATCTAATATGTAAATCGTGCATCATAATGCGTTCACAAATTTCATCTTTATTACCCTTTTGCCATTGTAATCTTAGCCATTCATTTTCTAGATCTAACGGTGTATATGGGTTCCTAAGTTGCACGATGCACACAGGTGCCCCATAGAACCTACCCCATAGAACCTAACCCTATATATATATATATATATATATATATATATATATATATATATATATATATATATATATATATATATATATATATATATATATAGTGCATCTTTTTAAGTGAGCGTGATTGTGAAAATTGCAATTATAGGTTACATTATTTAATTTATCTCATACATATTGTGGTTGGTTGGCACAAATTGTAGATGACAAGAAGAACGAGACAACGAACCCAAAATGTTGATATCCCAATAGATTGGTCTCCAAACTTCCTTTTATCCCAACACCCCGAACACATTTCTTTTTATATAGGAAATATTCTAATAAAGTGTTGACTGAAAAGAGGGTTAAGAGGAGTGATTTTGAGGATTACGGGATCCCATATCCTTTTAACTATTTGGGGTGGGAAGGTGTGTTTGAGTTGGGTGGTAATGATATTTATCAATCTGATGTAGTCGAGTGGATGTCTACCCTACGAAGGGAGACAGGTCGTTCGACAAACGACTTTAGGTTGATAGGCACCGTCCATGGTAGGGACGTGGCGATGGATGCACAAATCCTTCGCCAATTATTTAATTTAGCTACTGGGGTAGGCTACGAAGGGTTTGACCAACAAGGGTACGAGTATAGGAATGAGGCCCAATTGGCCTTCACTGATATGACTTGGTCAGGGGAGTGGACGGAGCACGTTAATAGAGTCTTTATCCCATCCATTTTGGAGTCCGAGTCCTCCACTTCCTACAGCCGAAAGGCTTTATCTCCAAGGTGTAAAGTGCTTCACAAGATTCTTGTGAATAACATCTTACCTCGTGATAGTGACCTGACCAAAGTCAGACATAGGGATATCACTGTCCTTCACGCCCTTCTTAAGGGTAGGCCCAGACTGTCCTTTGCATGGACAATTATGAATGATTTATGGGCCATGTACGACACAAGAGAGAGGATGATCATCGCCCATGCTTGGTTGATCTCCAAGTTCCTCGAGAGGGCGGACTCACTTTCGCCCGATTCCCTACTATCCCCCGTTTCAGCGACGTTCATTACGGCCGCCATGTTCCCTACCTTGATTTTTAGGGAAGTTGACGAAGGGTTTGAGATATTCGACAAAGAGACAAATAAGTCGTATATCGACGACTATACTGAGGATGAGAGGAGAGAGAGAGAGAGAGATAGAGGAGAAGGCCGCCAATGAGGCGGAAGTTTGACATTCTGAGCCGAACCTAGGTGCGTCTACCTCGCGCAGTCGAGGTAATGACATTTTTGATTTTGACGGCATGATGAGGCGGATTGAGGATATAGCAGTGGGTCAGGGTGAGTTCCGAGAGGATGTGACCCAGAGGCTAGATGAGATGAATGGGCATATGACCCATATTTATTATAGGGTCGATCACTTAGCGGGTCGGGTAGATCAGTTACAGGATGGGCAGAGAGCCCTGGCATATCAAAATGCCTACTATCAGCACCATGACTGGGCATACTTGGAGGGAGTTCGACACCACGAGGACTCCATGGCCGGTATGCCATATCAGTGTTATGAGGATTACACGATTCCCGACTATCAGGCCTATAACCCTGCCGTAGATACTTATCAGCGCTATCCGGCGCATGGCAGGCAGGACCTCCCAAACCTGATGCCTCCTCATTTGGTTCCGCCGACTGCACTGTTCACCCATGGCCAGAACTCGTATACCGACTTCTTCAACAGCGTCTTCGCGCCGCCTCCTCCATTTGAGTGATCGGGTACTACCTTTCCTTATTCTTTACTTTTCTGTCTTTTATTTTATTTTAGTTATGCATTTAATTTCTTTATCGTAATTTCATTTTTTCTTAGCCGAGTCCTATTTAGAATTTATAATGTTTATAAAGTCTGTCATTCATTCCCCATTTGAGTCTTGTTTTCCGATCAGGCCGTGGAACATGATGATACTTAGAAATTACATGTGCGAAAGAATTGACTAGTGTTGACAGTGTATTTTATAATTAAGAAAAAGAGTCGTAGTAATAATTAAAATTTTTGCAATGTAAAATGAATTCAAGTACGTTAAATTTATTTGGGCTTAAATATAAGTAATGTGTCAAAAGATTTTGGAAACCCATGCAATAAGGGGGAGAACTTAATCATGTTTTAGCCTCAAAAGTAATTTAATTGTAGTCTAGATGGTTCGAGAAATTAAGTCCGTAGGGGTACCACTCATGCCTTATCCCCTAAAACCATTTGGTTTGGGAGCGGTTGACCGAAATCTCGTTACATGGATCATCTAGCTAATATAGTGAAAAGAAAATAGTTAGAAGCATGGTATTAAAAAGAAAATTTGTTGTAAACATGCAAAGTGGAAAAAGATGGTCGGAAGACCTACATGTTTTAAGTATTGTAACATTGAGCTAAAAGGGTATTTTGGAAAGTGAGATACATTATATAAATTATAAGAGAAGTATATTTTAACTGAAAATGTCTTCAATTTACATGTTAAGAATTTTAATGCATTAGTACGAAGGCTAGCTTGACATAACATTCCTAGACTCACTGCCAATTCTTGCTCGTTACTTAGTTAGTTCTGATTCCAAAAGCTTGTTCGGGGACGACCAAGAGTTAAGTTGGGGAGATTTGATAAGTCTATAATTTATATGGTTTCTGAGTCATATTATGATCATTCTTAGCACCGATACTTCGTAATATCCATATTATTACTCCAAGTTTGTATTTCAAGGCCAAGATGATAAAAATAAGTAATCCAAGGAATTCAGAGCAAATCGGGCTAAGGGGGGCGCAGGCCTGCGCCACCCTACGCTCCACATAGCGCCCAAACTGTCCAGATACATTCCAGCACACGCCAGCTAAACCCTAACCGCATCCGGGCGCGGGGGGGGGGCGGGCGGGGGGGGGGCGCAGGCCTGCGCTGGTGCGGCGCCAAAACGCGTTTTTCAACCCTGGAAACCCTAATCTCGATTCCCTATAAATAGGAGTGAAGGGGCAGCTTTTGAGATGAGTCCCGACGTGTGTGCAAGTGTGCCGAAGCTCTGCCGGAGTGGATCTACGATACGAGAACGAAGACAGTGGTTCGCAAGCTACCCAATGGCTCAGATCTGTGATTGTAACGAGCATACGATGAACGTCTAATCCCGTTAGCCGTTTGCGGAGGATCTACGACGAAGTTTACTTTTCTTTAATTTCTTATGTTTTGACGTATTCGTATTGAGCTAGATCTATTATGTGTATGCAAATGATAAACATTTGGCTATGATTATGATTAAGTGTTGCGATTGGTAAAAGCAAGATAGTTTATAGTGGTGTTATTATTCGTGCCGAGTCCATTAGTTTAGAAATTAAGACAAGTATTAATGTTTCATACGCTATGCCGAGAGTTATTGGTTAAAATACATTTGATTAATTTAGTCGCACAATTGATTATGTCTATGTGATCATTGCATGAAATTATAGTGAGTAATACTTATGCCGTGGTGATTCCGTGAATGGTTATTCGTCTCTTGATTGTTTATCTTCTTCGTTAGTCACTTCGTTCTTGATTTTAGTTACAAGCAATAGCAAATCATTATTCTAAACAACTCATTCAAACCCACAATTTCACAATTTAAATGCTTTCAATAAACTTAACTTATAAGGCTTATAACCTAATCCTAATTACGACCACACTCCTTGTGGATTCAACCCTTACTTCTCTAGCTAATTAGTGGATTTAAGGATTAAATCGGCGGGTCACAACGACGGCCCGTCAGTTTCCCAGTAAGCAAGTAAGAAAAAACCGTTGTGTTTTTCAGAAACCTAGAGTTTCCCAAGCAAGCAAGTACGTGAAAATCATAGTATTTTTAGAAACATAAGCGTTTCACAGTAAGAGAAACCATTGTGTTTCTAAGTAAATACGAGAAAATCATGGTATTTTCAGAAACCTCAGCGTTTCACAATAAGAGAAACCATTGTGTTTCAAAGCAAGTAAGAAACTGATCATACTATCAGAAGTAAGAAAGTAATAAAATAAGGTTGATCACGTTTAGTGATCACCAAGAAAAAAAGAAAGTAAGAGAAAATTTTAAGTTTCAAAAGTATGGCGAAAGGAGAAGCATCTACACAAGTACGTAAACAAAGTGTAAGACCGAAACTCAATGAAACAAATTACACTACCTGGGCAATCATAATGGAAACAATACTAAAGGAATATGAGCTTTGGGAAACACTTGATGCCACAGAAGATGTAGATGAAAGAAAGATGCATACAACAAAAGCAATGATACTAACAACATTCCCACAAGATGTTTTAATGCAAGTTTCACAGTACGCAAGTGCGAAAGAAGTATGGGAGTCTATTAAAGTACGATACATGGGAGAAAGCCGAGTTCAACAAGAACGCCTACAAACGTTAAGGAGCGAATTGAAGACTTTAAAGATGAAGAATAACGAAACAGTAAGTGCCTTTGCAGGAAAATTGGGGATCATAAGAGGCAAGGTTAAAAGTCTTGGTTCGAATATTAAAGACAAAGCACTTGTAAGAAAGTTACTAAACTCAGTCCCAAAGAAGTTTCTACCGATCGTAGCATCTATTGAACAATACTCAGTTTTTGATAAAATGTCATTTGAAGAAGCAACAGAAAGAATAATAACTTTTGAAGAACGCCTTAAAAGTCAAGATGAACTAGAAGAAGATCACAAAGGAAACCTTTTAATGGCAAATTCAAGAGTTCGACACCAAGGAAGAGGTCGAGGGAGAAACTTCAATAAAGGAAGAAAAGAACGTGAAAGAGGTACAAATCAAGAACGAAGCAAGAAAGAAATGAGATTTTATGAATGCGGAGAATTTGGTCACTTTGCATACAAATACTCAAAATGGAAAGAGAAGGAAAAGAAGCATGAAGCATATCTCATGTGTCAAAGCGATGAAGATGATCGTGATTTATAAGGGGGTGAATGATGGATTAATCCCGATCAACTTAGTATTAGTATGTTAATTTTAAAGTATGTTGTATGTATATGTAATTAAAGAAAGTAGAAGGACCTAAATTAGTATTTAGGAAAGTTAAAGGGTTGCACCATTTCATAAAGGATGTGACTTTTCGTAAAGGGGTACCACGAAGAGTTGCGACTATTCACTCTCACTCTTTCGTTTAGTATATATAGGTCCTATCTATCAATTGCAAGTGTGATTTACAAAGATTGTTAATAAAATCTATATTTTAGTAAGTAAATCCTGTGCATTTGAGTGTTTGAAGCCAACAGAAGAAACGTGTGGAAGCTGAAATGAATATAATTGAGACAAGATCATGTACGAGACAAGGTTTTTGGCCAAACAAGTCGATCAATTGATGTCCCTCTCATACTGATATGGGTAGTTAGCAAATAATCAGATTTTCTGAGAATGGGACCAAGGCCAAGACATCTTGCTTCAAATTTGTGTATCGAAAGCTCAACCGTCACCAGAAGAAGCACAATTCTTAAGAATCCGTTGTTAAATCACCAGAATCTCACCTAGCTAGCTAGCTAGCTCTACAAAGCTTCTGATGCTAACTCCTCTTCGGATGTACTGCCACTTGTTTAGTGATATTGATATGGGCCAGCTACATGAAATTTTAAACTCATTTGACTCCTTAACCATCATAAATTAATGCCAATATATCACAACAAATTTAATTGGAATACCAAGAACATCAATTGAGTATCATTCATTATTCACAAAAGTAGTCAAAGTTGAAAAGTGAACTTGAGTGGCCTGATTTAATTGTTTTATTAATTATAATGAATTTATTTTAATAAAAAATTAAGAAAGATTGAAATGTTTTGAAAGATGGGTAATTGTAACTTACAAAGGTGAGAAATGTGGAGAGACAAAATCTAACGTTAGGTTGAGGTGTACAGAAAGATAGAGAAAGGAAAAGGTGGGTATCCCCTAGCTTCTCTCTTAGGGACGACTAAAGCTAGTCGTCTAGGGGAGATTAGTTTATACTTTTTAACACATTATAAAAGAAGGTGGTTTATAAATACTTCTAAATTAAATTACATCAATGTGTATTACTTTTTGCCATTTATATCGATAGATATCTTAATTATCAAAATTATATATGCTTTTTTGTTTTAAATATTATCATAAACTAAATATTCAAAAATTATTCATTCCATGCATGCACCACACAAGTATTGTACTAGTTATAAAGTATTAAATAATACGATAAATTAATATGTTTCAAGTAATGATGTAAAACAAAGTTTTTTCTTCTCTTTTTTTGAATTTTTGCCATCTTTAAATTTTGATTATGTGAAAATGCATTGATGTTTAAATATAATATTATTTAAAGTTAGATGTATGTAATATTTGATTAATAGTTTTCGACAAATACGTGTAGTATATATTTTTTAGAACCACACTGCCAACAAAGGTACTAAAAGTAGTTGTAACAAAAAAACAAAAATTCTTACTTTTTTAATTAGAAATTTCTCAGTATTTCTTGATCACTTCACTTTAATTTCCCCTCAATTCAATTCTCAGTGCTTTCCTCCTCATTATTTCTTAACCCAGTAACCTTCTATCCCTTATTTATTCCTATCTTCAAGTCCTTGCTTTCTCAACGGTATTGCGGTTTTGTTGGGAAAAGATCCGGAAACACTAAATAAAATTTCACAGGACCATGAATAATCAAATTCAACCTCTTTATTAATCAAACTGAATTCACATGATTTACAATCTTGAATAAGGTTCCTATTTATACAAATCTAAGAGGTGCGACGAAAGGTTGCAACTCTTCATGGAACCTCTTCACGAACGGTTATGTCTTTTCGAATAGACACACCCCTTCGGTTTTAACTAAGTGCTATTTGGTCCTTGCACTTTCTATAATTACATAATCAATAAATTAACTAATCTATTTTACATTTCTAATCTAACAATCATGATTAATCCATCATTCTCCCCCGTTGCTTGATAAGTCTTCAACTCCAAGTAGTTGCCTCATTGTGACGAACTTAATTCTTGGTAGTGCTTTTGTAAGTATGTCGGCTCTTTGTTTTTCTCCACTGATATGCTCGACTATCAAATCTTCCTTTTCAACACTTTCTCTGATAAAGTGGTACT
>JAANYP010005913.1:0-14660 GCA_020465985.1 Centrapalus pauciflorus | reverse complement strand
TCATGACAATTGACAAATGCAATGGATTTCCCACAAATCACATGTCATTGATAATTTCATATGGAGCAACTTTTCTCGACTTATGGGTATGTTTCACTTGAGTTGCTTTCTCTATTAATAAAGATTTCATGTAGAACTTTTGTGATCGTGCTCGTTGCATTGCCAAAGATGATTTGGTAACTTGGTATGGTTATTTTTTAGGGTTAATATTAAAGTAACCCTACGGACATTCATGCATTTATTGATCGAGTCACTGGACTTTTTTTTCCGAGTTTTTAAGTCTCTTGACAATTTTTGTCTTATTCAAAGCTATATATTTGACTTGTTTAGTAGGTCATTAACCGGTAAACAATACAGTGACTTAAACAATAATAAAGAAGTTTTGTGACTTGATTACAAAAATAGAAAAGAAAGTTGGTTTCTTTCAATATTAAACCATTTGATGAACTAATTTTAACCAGTGAAACCAGTAGTAAGTAAAAAATATATGGTTTTGAATAAGACAAAATTTGCATAAGGACTTAAACATCCGGAAAAAAAAAACTCAGTGACTTGATCGATAAATCCATAAAGTTTGTGCCTTTGCAGGGTTTTTTCAATAGTAACACTTTTTTTTTATCATTGATTGGTCTTTTCAACAGAAAATTATTCATCTTTATCATCGCTTCAAGTTATAGCGGATAGAAGGTATGTAATTTAGAAGCATATCAACTCTTTCATGAAATGTTTTGACTGAAATATTTTCAACAATGTATTTGGTAATTTTCTTTAAGGCTCTGTTTCGCATGCTAGCGAGCCAATGCTTAAGTTTTTTTTTAACCAAATAAAATGAATTTGTTATTATGTAGCCATGACAACAATCAGCTTCTTGAAGACAAGACTTCTATTCTATGTGAACGCTAGAGAGATTTTTGGAGTCATTAAGCTAGATACAGACATGTGTTCTAATGAGCTTTTTGCTGTCATATATATTGACAGAGGACAAATTTTATGAGAACTTCCCTGTGGGAATTTTTTATTTTTCACGATTAAGTACAGATTTGGCCATCCAACTATCAGATTTGTACATATTTAGCCACTAAATTATATTTTTACACATTTAGGCACTGAACCATTTTTATAGACATTTAGCCACTAAATTGTACATGTTTAGCCACTGAACCAGTTTGTACACGTTTAGCCACTAAACCATTTTTGTACACATTTAGCTCTAAACTGTACACATTTAGCCATTAGACTATTATATTTGTACACATTTAGACGTTAAACTTTGCTCATTTCCCCTAAAATAGATGAATGGCTAAATGTGTATAGAAAATAGTTTAGTTGGTACATGAGACAAATCTCAAAATTGCGTAATCAAATATGTTCTTAACATTTATTCTGATTATATGAGGTAATTTTGGGTTTGTTTTGCAGATTGATATGAGTAATGGTTAATTTGCAAGTAGAATCGACATCAACTTCGTTTGAGCTGGAATCGACTTAGCAGGGCAATTTTGCAAGTAATTAAGTTTGCAAATAGCATATTTATATGTATGCAAACAATCACAAGAGATACCAATGAAACTTCTCCATTTTCTTTGACAATTTCACCTACATAAGATTCACGAAGCAGCTGCAACTCTTAAGCATGTATTCGACATAAAAATATAACGTTACTTGACTTACGTCTAATATCTGGATACCATAAATCTCAAATTTTAAAGCTGTCTTTTAACTTCGAAAATGATTTTTGTTACTTTAGCTTCGGTTATTTGTTCATGTATATGTCACCATTGGTGTTGGACTCGATTGGTTGATCGTCATTACATATGTTTTGTTTGTTCACAGCTAGTTGAATGGTTTCTTTCTGTGGGTTTTTTGTAGCTGATAAACCATGGTCAAATAGTTCGTGGAACGCTTCGTTACTGGAACACGGTTCGCTAGGTCTCCAAAATTTTGGTACGCGGGAGTAGGTTCATTCTGGATCACTATGGTACAATGTATCATATAATATGGTACAATGTACCCTACATCTTACTTGTCTAATTATATATATTTAAAGGAGATAATCTGATATTCAAAAGATAACTCAAACGGCGTTTTGACTTAACCCCAAACTGTGTCGTCGTTCATAATTACCGTTAAATTGTGTTTTGACTTGACTCCAAACTGGAGGCTGTTGAATGTTAGGAATAAATGCTACGTTGTTTCAATCGAAGGGATGCTATTGGAATCGAAACGTCTCTGGCATTCCTGCTCAATCGTGTTTCAACGCAACCCCAAAATGTGTCGTCGTTTCATAATTATCAAAGCGAACGAGTGCCTTGTTGCCAATTTTCGTATTTTTTTTTTCAATTAGGGTTGCTGTTTCTTCTAATTGGAATCGCAATTTGTTCGGATTGTGGAACAGTCATCAGACGTACCAAATAGCAATCCGATGGGCGATTGATGAATAAAGCTCAACTAACTCAAGCTTAACTAGTCAAACACGACTAAGAGGTTGTTTGTTTACTTCTTAATGGAATCATTAAGAAGTCATTCAAAGGTAAATGACCTCTTAATGATTCCATTAAAAGGTAAACAAACATGGCCTAACTCGGCTCATTTGCACCCTTCTTAAATGTACTTCACTTCTATTTGTTGTTTTTTGAAGTGTGAGGACACTTTCTGTCTGTTTCTATTTTGGCAGCCATATCTTTCCCTTTTTCGACAGCATACCTTTTAATATCTAGTGTATCATTCACATAATTTGTTTTATATAGACGTGTATAAGCTAATATTATAAGATTTTTCATTAAAATAATCATGCATTTATATATTAAGATTTGAAAACTAATACATATATATGGTCAAAATAATATATGAATGACGAGATTAATCACACCATCCAGAAAAAAAATTGTGTGAATGCTTTGATAATTCACATAATCTTCTTATTTTTTTCATATGAATGTACGTTGCTTTTGGTAAATATATAATTCAAACATTGTTATACATATCTCTACATAAAATAATTTGGAAAAATTTATTTTAAATGTGTGTATTCAAGTTCAATGAAGCATCGTAGTAAAGTGAAATCCTGAAGTCTCATATTAAATGTATATGTTTTTACGATAAAATGTTATAATTTATGTACAAATGTCATATATATATATATATATATATATATATATATATATATATATATTCAAAAATGCATTGCAATTGACTACTTCTCATTAATTAAAGTTCATTACGATAAAAGATTTTATTTATTGCAAAATTGCAATATGCACATTGAAAAACGCATTACTAATTCACATCATTTGAACATATGCGTATTGTTTAAGCTTTGTATTTTTGCATGTAAAAGAATTTTTTACCGAAATACAAAAGTGAACTGGTCTATTGTAATGTGATTTTGAATAAGCATATATTGCGTTTTTGTAAGTAATAAAACAGTTTATCTTGATGAACATATATATTTAATATAAGACTTGAAGAATCCATTATAATATAAAATTTCGTAGAAGTCAAACAGTGAGGGAGAGAAAGAGAAAATTGTCTGGTTGTGTTTAGTAAACAAAAGTTAGTTATTTTTCAATTTCGGTTTTCAGTTTGTAATTTTTAAGAGAAAAACATAATTTTTTATAAAAAGTGAAAACTTGTTTAGACGATTAAATTTTAGTTCTAAAAAAATGAAATAGATTGTCATAAAGTAAAAAAAAAATAAGATAGATGATAAAAAAAAGTAACAAAGATAAAGAAAATATTAAAAGTTAATACATGATAGGTAAATAAAAAAGTAAAAAAATGTATGAAATGTAATATTTTAAAAGATGAAATAAAAAATTGTTATTAATTAAACAAATTTTTATTTTTTTCAAAAAAAATGAGATGGAAATTTAAAAATTTTCATGAACAAAGTTATCAAAGCCTTTCAAGTTATTTTAATACTTGGCCTCCAATTAACAAAAACACTAGAAATTGGATGTTCAAAAGCAGATTTACAATGAACCAATTTAGAATATTTTACTTGGAACCATAAAACTAATGGACAATACAAAAACATGAGCAGTGTAAGTAAACTGGTTCAAACGGTCCAATTCTTCCAATTTTTTTTTTTTTTTGTTTTTCAAAACCTAAGAACAAACCAAATCAACAATAGCATCCAATTTGATTGTTAGTTCTCATTTTCTTAAATTTTATGTTTTGATTCAATTCCTGTTTTGATATAATGTAGTTTTGCATACACTCAGCTAGAAATTAATTTGTTTGCATAATCATTCAAGCAATTCCAGACAATCAAACCAAATTGAGCATAATCATTGTATTAATGCATTTCAACTCAAAATCAACTATACAAAAATATGTAAAACAAGATGTCCAATGACAATGGGAATGGGAATCATAAAGGAAAAGTCTAAAAAGACACCCCACCATTATACCAAACAGACTCTTCTATTAATAGTTTCTTTCTTTTTTTTTTCTAACATGAACATCTATAAATGTACAAACTCTAGCTTCAAATTAGCATCACCCATAAGATTAATTCAATGATCGCATTGCTATATATCAATCCTAAATCCTATAAAATAAAATAAAAACTTCTAAATAATTTTGAATTATATTTCAGAACACTATTTTAGATGTTAAATGGTTAGTAAGTACTACTATCCTTTCACCATGTTAGCAAAATATCATCCCTTTCTAGTTAAATCATCGAAGCGTCATGATCTGATCCTGTAGTTTTACGGTTTTTTTACTGCATAAAAGTTAAAACCGATTGGTAAATTTGATGGTATTCGACTAATCAATGTGTGAAGAAAACAAAACGGGAATGGCGACTCGTACCTGGACTAAATACTTTTATGCATTTCGTTATAGACTTCACCGATGTAACCGAATTAGGTCCTGCAGCAATTAACAACCAATTTTAAGCATTACTGTACTACAGTAAATATAGGCTAAATTGCATAGAAAAACCAACATACTTTCAGTAAATTTTTAATTTTCAAAACCATAATCAATTTGTTAACTTCAAACCACTTTTAACATTTCTGTACTGCGCTAAGACATAAACTCAATTGCATGGGAAAGCAACGTACTTTCAGAATATTTGTATGGGTTTACTATGAAAAGGTCCAACATATTTTCAAGTTTTTTGTGTTTTCGTCACTCCATATTATTTTTTTTCCATAAAAGTCCTCAAGTTAATATTTCCTTTTTGTTTAGTGAAATTTAGATATTAGAACCCGATTATAATCAGTAAACCGGATTTTTAGAAACTGAAAACCAGTTTCTAATATCCAAAATTCACTAAAACGAAAAGAAAAAATTATTTAAAAAATAACATGAAAAGACGAAAAACGCAAAAAACATGAAAACATGTTGGGTTTTTCCATCATAAACCCTATTTCTATTAATCAAAATCATGATCAATTTGAAAATTTCAAACCAGCTGGTTACCTGGTATGTTCATGTCTTGCTCGGACCGGATTTCTGTCACGGTAGATGACATTCCCGACAGAAGTTCATGATCACCGATACCACCATCCACCAATGTGTCGGGTGATCTAATAAAAAATGAAACGAAAAGCGTTAGAATTTGTTAACAGCATTGGAAAAAGATTGAAGTTAATGATGAAATTAAGGGTGTTACCCTGAAAGAGTCTCTGGAGATGATCCGTTATCCGGCTGGCAAAAGTGGTCGAGTTGTTCGCCATCGAGATCAAAATCACCTAACAATTCGGTTAGATTAAAATCTACTCCTAAACAATCTAAATTCGGCAAGTCAAAGTCAAAACCATCGTCTTCGGATGGAGACTCTGTGTTCTCATCACAAGTTAACAACCCCAAAGAATTATTATTAACTTCTGTCATCTCCGAAACATCGAAGTCTAGCCTTCCTTTAACATGATCCCGCTTACTAAATCTTATCGCAGAGTTTGTTTTCATTGGTGAAGAAATACAATGGTTCCTTTCGATTGAATAGTAAGATACTTGCTTTGAAGGGCTTACATGAATCGTTTCTGAAGTGATAACAGTACGGCTAGTTGATGTGAACTGAGGGGGTGATGCAATTTTATCGTTACTCGATAGGGGGGTTTGATTATCGATTGGAGAGACGGATTTATCGATTGGCAAAGGGGAGGGTGTTTGAGGACCAGGAGAATGGTTTGATGGATTGAATAGACACTTAGCGACGCTAGATCCTTGAATCGGGGATGCTTTTCTTGGTCCTGTGACTTGTGAAGCTGATGGAACCGGAGTGATTTGTAATGTTGATTCTTGATTATTTGATGTCGTGATTGGTTGCGAAATTGGTTTAGTACCTGAAACATGAACGTATTAAAGAATCAGTTGGAATAAAACGCGATGCAAAAAATTGAGTTTTTTATTTTGTTACATAAAAGTTTGTAATAATAACTTTCTACGGACAAATTATCGAGAAAGGTAACATAAAGTTTAAAATCTGACAATAATTGTATCATAAATAATTAGATATTTCATAGTCCAAATACAAGCCATTGGTATGGATTTGTAAAAACCATAAAAGTAAGCAAGTAATGGATCATGCCAAAACTGGACCGAACCAAACTAAAGCTGGTACCAATTTTTCGGTCCGGTTCAGTCTATTGGTCTGGTTTTAAACCGTTGTACACCCCTTGAAATCTTAAATATTTATTTACCAGATGATTTGAGTAGGTTGGAGGATGGTTGATTGCGTGATCGCTTTGAAACTAATGGGACGCCCGAGACTTCTTTCCAATTCTTCCTTTTCTTTAAAGTTGGTTGGCTTGTGGTTGGTGTCGAGAAATTTGTTTGTTCGGATAGAGACTTGGAAGGTCGGGACGTCGACATCATTACCGGTGTGTTGTACGCCGGAAAACTCGCTGAAATAACATTAAATATAACGTTCAACGCCATGTTTCAAACATCTAGATCTAGAAAACAAGAGTTGTGAAATCTGATATCGTATAAACATTTAACAATGAATTAATTGTAAAAAATAGCAACAAAGTTCTTGATTAACAAGATTCAGGCAAATAATACATGAATTCAAACCACAAATTCCAATTTCAGATGTGAAAAATTCGTTTGATATGAAAAATACGAGATGTAAACTACATTTCACAGTACAACCATTTAATAATGGATTAATCACAACTATTAGCAACAAACTTCATGATTAATGAGATTCAGGACAAATAATACACGAATTCAAGCCACAACTTCCAATGATGTGAAAACTCCATCATTTGACAGAAAAGAAGAGCTCAAAACTACATCATTTGATAGTATAACCATTTACTATTGAATTAATTGCAAGAAATAGAAACAGACTTCAAGAACAAGAGGGCAAAAATTGACAATAAAGGTAACATGAAATTTTTTAGGCCAAGAAAAATAACATAAAATTCAAATTTGACAATATTCAAACCAAATAATACACGAGTTCAAGCTACAAATTCCGATTTCACATGTGAAAAGTTCATCATTTGATAGAAAAGAAGAGGTGAAAACTACATCATTACATAGTATAACCATTTAATAATGGATTAATCACAAAAATTAGCAACAAACTTCATGATTCAGACAAATAATACATGAATCAAGCCACAAATTCCAATTTCATATGTGAAAACAGCATTCGATAGTATACACATCTACTAATGAATTAATTGCAAGAAGTAACAACAAACATCATAATTAACAAGATTCAAGGCAAATAATACACAAATTCAAGCTCCGAATTCCAATTTCAGATGTGAAAACTTCATGATTTGATAGAAAATAAGATGTGAAAACATCATTCACAGTATAACCATTTAATATTTTATTGATAGATTAAAATTAACAACAATCTTATTGATTAATGAGATTCAGAGCAAATAATACACAAATTCAAGCGACAAATTCCAATTTCAGATGTGAAAACTTCATTTGATATATAATAATCGGTGAAAACTACATTATTTCATATTATAACCATTTAATTACCGATTAATTGCAAAAATTAGCAACAAACTTCATGATTAACGATATTTCAATGCAAATAATACACAAATTCAAGCCACGGATTCTAAAAAGGCAGATGTGCATACAACAGGTGAAAACTACATTTGATAGTATAACCATTTTGAGGGTGTTTGGATTTGCATTTGAAAAAGTGTTGTAGCGTTTTGGAAACTAATAATCAGATAATAGTTGTAATAAAAAGTGTTGCCGGAAATGTAGTGTTTGGTTTAGCTTCTCCTATTTGCTATCGTAATTATCAAATAATCAGTTTTCAAAGTGTTTGGATTTGCGGTTTAACTTGTAAAAATCAAATAATCACTTATGAAGCAAATAAGCTACATTTTTTAACTTATGAAAAAGTGTGGTAGGATTAACTCTAAATGCAAACAATCACTTATTAACATATGCAACCCAAACACTTTAAACCAATTATTTACGTTATTGTAACGCAATAAGTTAATAATCTCGTTAATAACGCAAAACCAAACACCCTCTTAATAAATGAACTAATAGCAAAAAAACAGCAACAACTTCATGATTAACGAGATCCTGGGCAAATAAGTAATGAATTATCTAATTCAACCACAAATTCCAATTTCAGATGTGAATTAAACTAAATTGAATATAAGTTGGGTGAGAGATATTACCAGCAGGAGATGCCATCATACTTGCCGACGGCATTACCGGCATAACCACCGCAGACGGCAACGGAGCTGCCGCAGCAGAACCAGAAGCTCCACCACCATTGTACGCATTCATCACATCTTGCATTCCTCTAAACAAATTTTGCACACGAAACTTCTCCTGTTCTAATCGATTTTTCTCTTGATACAAAATCACTTTCTGCTCCTTCAAACAAATATATTCATCCAACATATCCCCTAAACTCAACAAACTCTTTGGTGCCTACACAAAACAAAACAAAAAATCCTTAAAACTCCCAAAAATTCAAACATCTACAACAAAATTCAACAAAACAATGACATGTATACCTCATCAACCGGCGATTTGGATATGAGATTCGAAGCTTCTGATCGAAAAGTGGATCGAGTTCGAACGAAATTGTTATCAGAAAGATATCTATCAACAATGAACGCAACTTGAACTGGGGTTACCTTCCCTTTTCCGATTACATTTTCTGATTTTTTGGATTTCGGTTGCTTACCCATTTAATTTCAATTCTGAAAATGTAAATTATAGATTGAACTGAATAGATCTGAGACCAGAACAGTAGAAGTGAAGGGGATTTGAGGCGGGAGTATTTGAAAATTTTGGAGGAAAACAGGAACAAAGTGTATATTTTAGCAGGGAATTATTCGTATTATTTAATGTAAAATGAGGGTATCGAAGATGAATTCAATTCCTATTTCAACCGTGCCTGCAGGAAGAGAAGTGTTAGTATCTTAATTTTCTTGAAATGTTCACCTATTTCTTTAGTCTAAACCGACCAAATTAATAAACTAAACGTAGATAAAACTGAAACAGACCACTGTTCTAGAAGTTCATGAAATGTGATCATTTCTGAATTTTTTTATATTGCTTCAATCCCATCCGTTGTAATAAAAATGAAATCTTTATGACTCCTTTTTTTCTTGGCATCAAAAGTAACATACCCTGAAAATTGTTGAAATTCAGGCAATTTCAAACCAATGATCTCTTCTTTGGAAAACTATAAAATAAAATTTTGAAGATCGGAAAAATATAGATAAAAACAAACTACCAGTTTGAGTGTTTTTAATTTTATGCTACAATTGACTACATTAAATCATTAATCAAGAGCCAAGACTTTTCTGTTATATGTACAAGGAGAATTGGTACAAAAAGCAAATGTCTTGGAAATTCTGGCATTAATTAGCCAACTCGTATTCATTGTTAAGAGATCTACAACTTTGACATGCATGCAATATATAATAACACTGATACAGTGGATAAACAGAGAGATAAATAGTTGAACAAAACACTTGTCTTGTATTTCAAACTATGAAAAATGGTCCCAATATATAGGGCTCAATACATCAATGTGAGAATAAGAAAAGTTTGAAGTTACATGAAGATAATTAATAAGAAACTCAAAAGCTTGGGAGTTAGGAATATGAACATTCACATAATAATTATTCATAATAATATTGGAATTAATTTTATCACCCTCCCTTAATTCCAATACGGAAGCACCACGTGCATCATGCTTCAACTTATTCTTTTGAATTCTTCCACAGTGCCAACACCCATCAACCTTCTGAGATTTTGAAATGGACCCACGTTGAGAGCTTTTGTAAATATATCTGCTAGTTGATCTTCACTTCGACAAAACTCTAGCTTGATAGATCCATCATTATAAAGGTCTCTTAGAAAATAGTACCTCACATCAATGTGTTTGCTTCTACCGTGAAACACTGGGTTCTTTGACAACTTGATGGTAGAAGTGTTGTCACAAAAGATGGTAGTAGCACCTTCCTGCTTGAATTGCATCTCATCAAGAATTCTCCTTAACCATATTGATTGACAAGCACAAGCTGTAGCAGCAACAAATTCAGCTTCGGTACTTGATAATGTGACAATGGGTTGTTTCTTGGAAGACCACGAAACGACACCTGTACCAAACATGAAAACATAACCCGAGGTGCTCCTTCGATCATCTACATCATTTGCATAATCACTATCTGTAAACCCAACCAAACCTGTACTTCCACTATTTTTAAAAAACAATCCATAATCCTTAGTTCCTTGTAAGTAACGAAGAACTCTTTTTGCTGCCAGCAAATGCATTTCAGTTGGACTTTCCATATACCTGCTTATGAGACTTACTGCATACATGATGTCTGGTCTTGTAGCTGACAAATACATCAAGGAGCCGACAATCTTCTTGTAAAATGTGCTGTCCACCTTCTTCCCTTTTTCGTCTTTGTTTAGCTTCGACCCAACCTCAACAGGGGTTTTGCTAGAATTACAATCTTTCATCTTGAATCTGTCCAGAATTTCTCGAACATACTTCTTTTGGGAAACAAAAATCCCATCATCAGATTGTTTCACTTCTAAGCCGAGAAAGTAATGCATCTTTCCAAGATCAGACATTTCAAATTCATTCATCATTGATTTCTTAAACTCATCAAACATGACACTATCATTTCCCGTAAATATCAAATCGTCAACATATAAGCACACAATAAGCAATTTTCTTTCATCACCAGTTTTGACAAAAAGAGAGTGCTCATATGGACATTTCTCAAAACCCATTTTCTGAAAATAAGACTCAATACGACTATACCAAGCCCGAGGTGCTTGCTTTAGTCCATAAAGAGCTTTTTTCAACCTGTAAACTTTATGCTCATTTCCATCTTTAACATAACCAAGCGGCTGATCAACAAATACCTTTTCCTCCAAGTGTCCGTGCAAGAAAGCTGATTTTACGTCAAGTTGGAAAATAGGCCAAGAGTTTTGGGCCGCCAGTGCGATAAACAATCGAATAGTGTCATGTCTAGCAACCGGAGAGAATACTTCTGCATAGTCTACCCCGTATTCTTGCTTGTATCCCTTAGCAACAAGTCGTGCCTTGTACTTGTCAACTTCACCATTTTCTTTGAGCTTTGTTTTATAAACCCACTTGACACCAATAGTTTTGTATCCTTCTGGAAGATCCATGAGTTCCCAAGTGTCATTCCTTTCAATAGCATCGATTTCTTCATCCATTGCCTTTCTCCATTTTGCTTCTTGACTTGCAGTTTCGAAGGTTGTTGGATCACAATCGGCAAATAAAGCAAAATGAGTAATGATGTCATCATTGGCTTCAATTCCTGTTACCTCATAATCTTGCATCCACGCGGGTCTTTTCCGAATACGACGTGCCTCTCTTATTGGATCCATTTCTGCTGTAACTGGCGGAATAGGACTAGTGGTGATTGGAGTTGTACCCGTAGTTACGGGAGTAGTACTTGTGGTTGTTGGAGTACTACTTGCTAGCGTATCAGGTTCTTCCGCTTCAGCATCACATAAAAGTTGACCAGACGACATCTTATTATTCCAGTCCTAAGTGTTTTCTTCATCAAAGATGACATCTCTACTTGTAACAATTTTCTTTGTTATGGGATTAAATAACTTGTACGCCTTTGATGTGTCACTAACACCAAGAAAGACACATTTTTCACCTTTATCGTCAAGCTTCTTCCTTTTCGCATCAGGGACATGAGCATATGCTATACACCCAAAAATTCTGAAGTGATCAACAACTGGTTTTCTTTCGCTCCAAGCTTCTTCTGGTGTCTTGTCTCGTAGAGCAAAGGTAGGACTCCTATTCAACAAATGGATGCACCAATTCACTGCTTCTGGCCAGAATTCCTTTAGAAGCCTTCCTTTTGCCAACAGACTACGAACCATGTTGAGAATGGTCCTATTTTTCCGTTCCGAGACACCGTTTTGTTGCGGTGTGTATGCTGTCGTGAGCTCTCTTCGAATGCCATGAGCTTCACAAAATTCTTCGAATACTTTAGAGCAATATTCTCCACCGCGGTCTGTTCGAAGAGCTTTGATGGTTTTTCCGGTCTCGTTCTCAACACGAGTCTTAAAGCTTTTAAATACACTAAAAGCTTCACTTTTTTCCTGTAAAAAATAAACCCATGTTTTGCGTGAAAAATCATCGATAAAGGTAATGAAATACCTTTTACCTCCATTAGAATTTGGTCTAATAGGTCCACAAATATCAGAGTGAACGACCTCGAGCACCTTCTTTGCTCTCCATGACTTTCCTTTAGGAAATTGAGTACGATGTTGTTTGCCAACAACACAATCTTCACAGACTTGAGATGGAGCAACAATTTGTGGCAAACCAGTCACCATATTCTTCTTTTGAAGGATCTTCAAGCCACCGAAACTTAAGTGACCATATCGATAATGCCACAACCATGTAGGATCTTTCACTTCCGCCTTCAAACACTTTTGAACACAATCAATCTTCAAAGGGAACAACCTGTTTGTGCTCATTTTCACCATAGCAACAACACCTCTTGAAGGATCATATATTTCACAAACAGAATCGCGGATAGTGATTACATAACCCTTTTCGATCAATTGACCAACACTTAATAAATTACTTTTCAAATCAGGCACAAACAACACATTATTAATGGTTTCCAAAGACCCATTCTTGGCTTTAATATTAATATTGCCCTTCCCCATCACATTCACGGTAGAGCAATTGCCAAAACTAACAGTTGAACGAAAGTCTTCATTTAAATAAGAGAAAGAAGACTTACTTCCACACATATGGTTACTGCAACCTGTATCCACATACCAGACATCAACATGCTCACTTTTGTGTTCCACTTGAACTGCCATTAACAAGGTTTCTTCTTCCCTGTTCTCAACAAAATGCGACTGCTCCTTTCCATCAGGAAACTTGGTACGACACTCAGAACTATAATGACCAAATGCTTGGCATCGATAACACTGTATTTTGGATTTGTCAAATTGTTGATCACGTGCTTTCCACCTGCCTCGTGATTGATCAACACCACCATTATTGTTCTTTTGATCTCCTCTACCTCCACTTGTATAGCGCCATGTACTTCTGCCCCTACCTCGCCCTTGGCTGCCGCCACGTCCTCGTCCTCTGAAATTTGAGGATGAAGCAAAGGTAGAAGCTTTCAGAGCTTGTTCCTCAGAATTCGAACTACGGTTCATTTTCTGCTCATGAACCAGTAAGGAACTTTGCAATTCATCAATAGAGAGGGTATCTATGTCTTTTGACTCCTCGATGGAGCAAACAACATAATTGAATTTCTCTGTCAATGATCGTAATATCTTCTCGACAATGGTAACATCCTCCATCTTCTCTCCATGGAATCTCATCTTATTGCTTATCTCCATGGTCCTTGCACAATAACTAATGACAGTTTCCCCATCTTTCATTTGCAAAGTCTCAAAATCTTTCCTCAAGGCTTGAAGTTGTGCTCGCTTCACTCTAGCAGAACCTTGATACTTTGACTTCATGGAATCCCATATATCCTTGGAAGATTCTTTGCAAAGAATAGTTTCCAAGATGGGACGATCAATAGCTTGAAAGAGATAATTCTTCGCCTTTAAATCTTTCAGCTTCCTTGCTTCGAACTCTGCCGCTTCCTCAGGTGCTCCAATTCCAGATTCAACAACTGACCAGTACTCCTTAGACCGTAGGAAGTTCTCCATCAACATGCTCCAATGGTCATAATGACCATCAAAGCGAGGAATGGCTGCTTGAACAAAATTTCCGTCTGATGCCATGTCTAATTACGAATAAACAAGGCACAAACCTATTCCCGTTGATAAACTCTCCCTTGTACTGTTTCTCTCTTTAACACTAGCTCTGATACCACTGATACAGTGGATAAACAGAGAGATAAATAGTTGAACAAAACACTTGTCTTGTATTTCAAACTATGAAAAATGGTCCCAATATATAGGGCTCAATACATCAATGTGAGAATAAGAAAAGTTTGAAGTTACATGAAGATAATTAATAAGAAACTCAAAAGCTTGGGAGTTAGGAATATGAACATTCACATAATAATTATTCATAATAATATTGGAATTAATTTTATCAAACACATCAATACTTTGATATGTAATTCATTAATTAGCCTACTCTTTTACTTTTATGAAACCTGGCTTTGAAAAACGATTTGGATTATTTAATGAAAAATGAG
>JAANYP010005912.1:0-14084 GCA_020465985.1 Centrapalus pauciflorus | reverse complement strand
GTTCGGGAACAAAAAGTTTAGACATGATGTCAAGTTTGCAAAAATTCATTGAAATGGATCATGAGGTCGGGAAGACAAATTCTCCGCCAAAATTGATGAGGTTGGAAGACTACTATTGGTGGAAGGATAGGTTCGCCGATTTTGCTCGTTTTAATGATATGTGCATGTGGATTTGTATCGATGAAGGATATGTGCCACCTATGCAGGAGTTAGAAAGCCATCTAGGAGTCTTAACTTATCAAAATATGAAGGATGATGATAAGAAACTGTATGAGGCCGAGAACCGAGCTTTCTCGATTATCCGAATGGCTCTACCGCAAGAAATTCTACACACCATGAGAAATCATAGGACTACTAAAGAGATATGGGATGCTCTAGAGAAAAGGTGTGAGGGAAATCCACGGGTTTGCAAGAGTAGGATGGAGATGCTGGAACAACAATTTGCAATTTTCAAGGCTCTGAAGAACGAGACACTTCATGAGACAATCACGAGATTCTTTCATCTATTAACGGAGCTTGACAACCACAACGTTGTTTACCAAGAGACTGAGAAAATTGATAAGCTTCTAGATGCTTTACCGGCGAGATGGGAAATGTACACCGCTTAATTAAGCATGATGAACAGAAGTTCGAGACTCTCACTCTTGAAGGAGTAGTTGGAACGCTGAGGGCTTATAATTTCAAAATACTGAAAAACGAAAGGGAGGTTGAGCAGGTTCAATATCCTGAAATGTATTTTGGGAAGACAAAACCATCGATTGGTGGTGATATGAAGGCGGGAACCACAACTTTCTTCTCAGGAGAAGAATCGATTCCAATAGCTGTAGAAGAATCGAGTAGTAGGGCATTCTTAAGGTTTTCCAAACCGGAAGAAAAGCCAACTCAATCAGTATCTACAACTCAAGGATACACGAGGATGCCAATGAGCGCAAAATAAGCTGAAGATCATCTGAATCTTTTGGCTTCATTTGTCGTCGCGTACGGCAATTGCGTTCAAGGGAAAATAAACGATCTCGCGCTATGGGATGAAGACTACAATCAGGTGGATCCTAATGACTTAGAGGAAATAGACCTTCAATGGAAACTGGCCATGGTGACTCAGAGAGTCAAGCGGTTCATGAAACGAACAGGCAGAAACCTTAATATAGGCAACAATAAATTTGGGTTCGACAAATCTAAGGTTAAGTGCTATAATTGCCAAAGATTAGGTCACTTTGGACGAGAGTGTCAATGACCCAAAGTTGAAAACTATCAAAATCAATCTCAGGGAAGATATCAGTCTGGTAGTTCGAGTTATCAAGCTAATATTGTCGGTCTGTTAACTAATGTGACATCTGACAGATAGCTCGATGGAACTTACGATTGGTCTACTCATCCGGAGTCGAACGCTAGAGCCTTCATGGTTGAAGTGACTGAGTCTGGGGATGACGGAGCAAAGGAAGTGACAGAGGACATCGAATAGAATGATACAAGTCCTGTGTTGGTGGAGAAGTCAGACAATCAGACCATTCTGGAGTTTGCCGCACAAATGGCTAACGTGGAATCGGATCACAAAAGGGTAATTCTGAACTTTTCTACATTTCATGACTTATGTGTTTTATGTGCTACTTCGAATGATAGGTTGAACTTGTAAGGTCTACCACTACGAGATCTTTCTAGACGCGGAACCGTCAACGAGTGCGGAATCCTCGTTAACGGGTAGGCGGAAACAACTCTCACACACGAAACACGGAGACTATCAGAGGCTGAACGAACGACACACGAACGATCCTACGAACTGATTCTCTCCGAAACGGCACTAACACTGATGATAAACTCGAGATCGCTTAATGCTTAATCCCTCACGAATTCTGCAAAAAGTCTTCTCTCCCAAAACGTCTTTTTGCTCTCAAGTTCGACAGAACCTCTGAGCCGTCAAAGATTATCCAATAATTCGAGTCTATCCCTAATTATAGATGACCATTCGAGTCTGTCATGGGCCAAACTCGAATCAGGCCCAATGCCCATTCGAGTTTGTCCCCTGGACACTCTCGAATCTACCTTATGATGTACATTCGAATCTGCCAAGGAACACATTCGAATCTGTCCTAGATTCGAATGCCAATCCTTAGATTCGAACATTGCCTTCGAATTTGCTCCTTAGAACTTGTCTTATCAATAACAAAACTAGATTGCTGTCGTCACACTGGATGTACCAACAGACTCCCCCTTGATGATAGCTTCTAGTTGTTGTTCATTGATCTTGATAGACTATCTGATTCAGTGACTGTGAATGCCGAAATCACCTCTTCTTCTGGTTATCCATGACTGACTTTTCAGATTCGCTATCCTCACTGGTTTGAAGACTAACATAGTCCATTTCCTACCAGCTAGAGGATATATTTTTATTTGAACTACAGCGCTTCTAATCACTCTTAGATTAACCTCTCAAACCTTGCTGAATGACCCTCCCTTCTGATAGTTTTTGTAAACACCTCAGCAAAGAATCGTCTTCCTAGATTTACAAGGTCCTTCCAAGCTAAATCAGTCACTTCACACTTCAGAATCTGATTCATCATTTAGAGCAGACTTCTGTATCTCTAGATCTATCTCATCCTGATCTTCATTCATAACACCTTCATCGAGTGATGCATTCATAACACTTCAGAATATGTTCTAAGTCATCTTCATCCACTCTGACAATCGGTCAGACCATGTCTTCAGTTACTTCAGTTGTCTCTGAATCCTTGTCTTCTCCATTGTCAGTAGCTATGATCACTGACTCCCCCTGAGGATCAGCAGTCTGAGCCACTTGCTGTCTTGAAAGATCTGCCAGCTCACTACTGTCTTGAAAGTTCTGCCCGCTCACTATTCGGGCTATCTTCTTTGACTCAAGGTCACTGATCAGGCCATCTTTTTCGAAGGATTCGGACTCGACTCTTTATGATTTCTTCTCTCTCTACGATTTCTCCCCCTGAGATGGACGATCTTTCAACAGAATGCCAATATAGCCTCCAGATTTGCAATCTGCTGCTGCTGATCAGTCTGTGTCTGATCCAATTTGACATGAAGTTCACGAATCGCCTTTGTCAGTTGAAGAATCTGTAATTCTGTGAAGAATTCAAGACTAACAGTGTATAGACTTAATCAACACATGAAACAAGTCATTAGATGTTCGTAGGACATTTTTACCATTATTCAATGATAAAGATACAATGAAACACTCCTTACTTACATTCTTTGAAGGTTTAGAACGTAAACCAAACACTAGAACTAAGTTCGAGAGAAACTATCATTATCTTTGTTTAAATAGTCCCAACCTCGTAAGTTTTGAAAAACTTTGAACAATTTTTAACTTTTTGAACACTTAAATGAAAATTTTAAAAATATTTGAATAAAATTCAACTTTTTCAACTTTTTCATGTAATGGAGGTTTACAAACTTTGCAGAACCAATCACACTAAGCAACAGATTTTCACGCAATATTTGTTTATTCAACCAATCATGCATCCTTAGTAACTTTAACCTTTATCTTACTAAAAAAAATAAAAATAAAATAAAACTTAATTTAAACTTAAGCTACTCTAAACTACACTAGACAGAATATTTTTGGCAAGAAAGTCAAAGATAGGTTCAATCAGATAGCGGTGTCAGATACTCACTTTCAGTACTTAAACTTCCACACTTAGGAATTTTTGATTCCTTTGATTGTTTGTCGTGAAATACCTGTTTAGCCGATTGTTGGTATTTTACCCCTCTAAACATGCTACATTTCGGAATATCCCTTGGCATTTTTATTTATCATGAAATTATCTTACGTGACTCAGACATAGACATACTTTTATGATCAAGGCATACAGACTAAGATTCTAACTTGTTGGTATTTGCAAACTTTCTTTAAAAGAAAAACATCGGACACAGGTCTGTATTTTCATACAACAAAGTGTCTTAGTTTGACTTAAGGTTTATTTTAAAGCTAGCAAGACAGTGGTGACAGGTCTGTACCGACGTACAACAAAGCGACTTATCTTGCAAACCCGAATCTAAACAGAGGCAACAGGTCTGTACTTACGTACAACAGAGTTACATGTTTTCGACTCTCAATTGTGTATGATTTTTCTATTCTTTCCATTTTAAGATGTATTTGATGATGCTATACATCCCCAGAAGGTTTGCATACCTCATTTAGACTCAAAGTTTGTATGTCTTGTACATAAAAATTAAGACCGATTGGTCATACATCTAAGTTAGCGACACGCTTGACTTTTTCTTGAATATTTTATTAGCCTTGACATTCCCTATATGTATTATGTCTACCAACACATCAAACTAAAATAAAGTATAACACTTAGAATTTAGTTGCATTATGTGTGAAAGCCTAAACACTTAGAGTTTGTAACGACTATGCTAATTTTCGTCACTTTGAACCTATGTATCTTAGACTTAACTCCTTTTCTGATATTCTCTTTTTTTGTGATTTTTATGGTTTTCTCTTTTTTTTATTTTGTTTTTCATAAATAAGATTAAGCTAATAAGATAAACTACTAAAACTTACTATAAAAAGAAAGAAAATAGACTTAGGTCAAGTTACTCTGGACTTCGCATGCTATTCAGCTGAACTAACAACTCAAAGCGTGATCTATCAAATGCTTTTGTGACTAGATTCACATAGTTGTTTTTACCAAACATTGTTATTCAAACTGACACACTTATACCTGTTTCCCATATGACTTCTCAAGTTGGTCTAAGGACCCAAAAAGCATACCTGCTGTTTCGTCCTTTGTACCCTTGTCCTGTATCAAGAGAAACCACTATCCATAAACCATTTGTCATTAGGATCTGTAGCTAACTCCTGCACACTAAACAAGAAAAGTTAGTTATCACGGGGGACCCAAGCCATGACTGACTTGGTAATACCATCCTCATCCACAAACTTGAATTCTTTCAAATACCCATCTCTCCTTTCAGGTGACTTGGGTTTTTGATTGAAAACCTGTTGTGAAGCTGAATGATTAACATCTATTCTCGACCTTTGTGTTGGTCTTTTCGGTTCAGCCCTTGAATAATACCTGTTATAGTACATCTCAGTTTCATAATTCTGGGCTCTACCTGGTGTCTTATGATTATTAGGAGAATTAGACCTAACTAGAGTGTGACTCCTCGTAGGTGAATTTTTCCTAATAATGGATTGGGGGCCAGACATTGATTGACTAGGAGACCTATTCGGTGAATTAATCCTAAGTCCGTCAGTTTGTCTAAGAGGCACCGATGGTTGACAACTACCTATACGTGAAACCTCAATGGAGTTCTTCTCAGAAATTTGAGAACTACTTCCCCTTGTATCACTGCGCATTGTTTTTAAGGTTTGCTGCTCTTGTTTCCCTATGTTTAGTGAAGACTCTGACTTTTTGTAGGGACAACCTGAAGCAACATGTCCTTTCTCATGACACTTAAAGCAAGACATCTTGTCAATAGATTTCTTATAGGCACTCTTTGACCTAGGTGTCTTACTAATTTCCTGATTGTTTGTATCAACAACGTGTTTTAACTCCCCTTTGTTAACATTGCTTATAGTATTTTCCTCTTCTAGTTTTAGCTTACAACTAGACTGAACATACTGTACTATTTGTTTAACCTGAGGAGTAGTTGAAGATACTTCATAGGACTTAGTTACCTTGACTACCTGTGATTTAACCATATCGTTGGTCTTATCCTGAGGAGTAGGTACATGGTTGCTATTTGCCTCAGCAACCTTAGCTCTGGACTCAGCTAATTCCTTATCTCTAAGAGAGATCTCTTTGGTCAGTGACTCTACATGCTGATAAAGTAGTTCATTCCTGACACTTTGTTCAATCAATTTGTCATTCAAAACTAGTAAATCTTGGGCATCATTTCTCAGTTTGGCCTGAAGATCTTCCTTAATGTTTAATAAATTAGCATTATCTGATTTTAAGGATTGAATTTGAGCAGTCATAGATGAATGTGTTTCTAGTACTAAATTCAATTTAACATTCAAAGTAGTACATAAAGCACATAAATCATGAAAAGTAGAAAAGTTTAGAATTACCTGTTTCCGATCAGATTGGATATTGGCCATCTGAGCTGCAAACTCGAACATAGTTAGCTCCTCAGCAATTTCCAGCACCGAAGGTTCTGAATCAGAATACTGCGTGTCCTCTTTCTTTTCCTCTTCTTCTCCCGTACTTCCAGTCTCTGTTCCTTCAGCCATGAAGGCTCTAGCATTAGTCTCTGGATGTGTACTCCAATCATATGTGCCATCTAACTGTCTGTTAGACCCCACATTAGTAAGTAAACCAACCACTGAACCCTGATTCCCTGATCTGGTGAAATACTGACGTTCTAAGTTCTGATGATTATCTATCTTAGGTCTTTGACACTCTCTTGCAAAGTGTCCCAACCCCTGACAGTTATAACATCTAACTTTTGACTTATCGAATCCTACATTGTTCACACTTAGATTTCTTCTTGATCTTTTCATGAACCTCTTCAATCTTTGTGTGACCATAGTCAATTGCCATTGTAGGTCCATTTGTTCCATGTCATCAGGATCCACCTGATCATAATCTTCTTCCCATAGAGCTGGATCAATTATTTTCCCTTGAATACAATTCCCATAAGCTGCTACAAACGATGCTAGAAGCTTCAGTTGCTCCTCTGCAGTTTTAGCACTCATTGGCATTTTTGTGTATCCCTGAGACGATGATCCTAAAGTAGATGCTTGTGGCTGCTCATCCTGTCTACTAAACCCTAAGAAAGCTCTGTTCAGTGTGTCATCAGACTTTGCTGGTGACGACATTTCTCCTGTGAAAAACGCTGTAGCAGTCTTCAGATGGGCGGTCGCTGAAGGTTTTGTTGATTTACCAAAATACATTGCTGGATTCTGGACTTGTTCGTAATCCGTTTCGGCCTTCAGTAGCTCGAAATGATATGCCCGCAACGTTCCCACAATATCATCCAGAGATTGAGTATACTACTTGTCTTCATTCAGATTGATCATTGCCACGTACATAGCCCATTTGGCTGGTAAGGCATCAAGAAGCTTGTTGTTCTTGTCGGTGTCAGTATACTCAATCCCGTGACTTTCAAGTTCCGTCAACAGATGATAGAACCGGGTGATGATATCATCCAGCTGTTCATCCTTTAACGCCTTGAAAATCACAAACTGTTGCTTCAACAGCTCTGTACGCTTTCTACGAACCCTAGGATTACCCTCACACCTCTTCTCTAGAGACTCCCAAAGTTCCTTTGACGTCTTTTGAGTCCTAAATGTGTGCAGTATATCCTGAGGCAAAGCCATTCGGATTATCGAGAAAGCTTTGTTTTCGGCTTCATACAATTTCTTATCATCCTCCTTCATCATTTGGTATGATAAGACTTTCTGACGGCCTTCAACATTTGAAACAGGTGGAATATATCCTTCGTCGATACACACCCACATGCGCATGTCATTAAAACGCACGAAATCGGTAAACCGATCTTTCCATCAGTAATAATCTTCGATTTTCATCAGCTTAGGCGGAGCGTTTGCCTTCCCGACCTCGTGGTCCATTTCCAGGAATTTTTGAAGATTTGACATCTTTTCGAAAGTAATTGAATTGACCTTAATTAATTTAATTCGAAACTAATGTGAATTAATTCGTTCGAATCTAGGTAGATTCGAATGTAATCAGATTCCAATTTATTTGGGATTAAATTCAATTAAGTGTTATAATTCAATTAAACTCGAAATTATGGCAGATTCGAAAAGTCCTCAGATTCGAAGGTCAGACAAACTCGAAATCTCAGCAGATTCGAAATCCTATTCGAAACTAAACTAAACTCGAATTAAACTCGAAATTAGACTCGAGACCCTATTCGAATGTATCACAAACTCGAAATAGATTCGAAACCCTTTGAATCAGACTCGAAAGGAGCGGATTTTGGTTAGACTCAGTGTAACCCTAATTACCCCTAATAGATTCGAGCGCCGCAAACGCGAAAAACGGCTAACACTTTGATTTTTTAACGTTTTACAGATTAAATCAATATTTTTGCAATGAAAAATATTGATTTCGATCAAAAACGTGAAAAACCACAAAGTGTTTCCCGGATTACTATTTGCTAAGCTCGACGAACACGAAAAAATACGATTTTGAGAGTAAATACCATCCAAAAGCGTCAAGAAACCTAGAATGTATCTAGATGAACACGAAGAACACCAAGAACACTCCGTAGTCTCTGATACCACTTGTAAGGTCTACCACTACAAGATCTATCTAGACGCGGAACCGTCAACGAGTGCGGAATCCTCGTTAACGGGTAGGCGGAAACAACTCTCACACACGAAACACGGAGACTATCAGAGGCTGAACGAACGACACACGAACGATCCTACGAACTGATTCTCTCCGAAACGGCACTAACACTGATGATAAACTCGAGATCGCTTAATGCTTAATCCCTCACGAATTCTGCAAAAAGTCTTCTCTCCCAAAACGTCTTTTTGCTCTCAAGTTCGACAGAACCTCTGAGCCGTCAAAGATTATCCAATAATTCGAGTCTATCCCTAATTATAGATGACCATTCGAGTCTGTCATGGGCCAAACTCGAATCAGGCCCAATGCCCATTCGAGTTTGTCCCCTGGACACTCTCGAATCTACCTTATGATGTACATTCGAATCTGCCAAGGAACACATTCGAATCTGTCCTAGATTCGAATGCCAATCCTTAGATTCGAACATTGCCTTCGAATTTGCTCCTTAGAACTTGTCTTATCAATAACAAAACTAGATTGCTGTCGTCACAATGGATGTACCAACAGAACTTAGTTTTAGAAACACATAATAACTTAACTGCTCAAATCCAATCACTGAAATCAGATAATGCTAGTCTCTTAGACATTAAAGAAGATCTTAGAAATAAGCTGAAAGCAGATGCTCAGGATACTATCGTTCTAAAAGACAAATTAAGTGAACAATGTGTCAGGATAGAACTTATGTATGAGCATGTAGAGGCTTTAACCAAAGAACTTACCATTAAAGAGGTCGAGCTAGCTGAATCAAAAGTCAAGGTTGCTGAGGTAAATAGTAAGTTGGAAAAGTTTTGGAACTCGTCACTAAATCTAGGGAAAATCATAGATGCTCAACGGCAGTCTAAGAAACCTGTAGGATTAGGTTATCAAGAGAGTCCTCCACCTTTGAACAATAATTATGTGCCTCAACCTCAGGATAAAACTTATGAACTAGTCAGAGGTAACAACTGAAACTGAATCTGATAAGGACAAAACAACTAAGGTGTCTACTAATAACTCTAAGATTAAGAAGGTCAAGTTTGTGCAATCTTCTAGTTACCAAAAACTAGGAAATACTAAACCTGAAATTGATAATCAACGAGAGGAAGCAGTCACGGTAGTTGAAAAGAAAGAAACTGACACTAATGAGACACCAAAGTCAAAGGGCACTCATAAGAAGTCGATTGATATGATGTCTTCCTTTAAATGTCATGAGAGGGGGCAAGTTGCGTCTAGCTGTCCATATAAGAAAGTAGAGTCTACACCATCTAAACCAGAGCCTAGACCTGCTGTAGGAAAGCCAGAACAACATAAACCAGTGTCTAGTGTTGCTAGCACAAGTGGTTCTCAATACACCGAGAAGATTGTGAATGCCACACCCAAGACAGCTGTTAAACAAATACATGTGTCGATTAGACCAAATGAGGTGCTTAGGACTAATTCGCCGAATAGAGTCCCTAATCAGTCTAGGTCAGGACCTCAACAAGCTTATAGGAATACAACACCTAGAAGGGCTTACACTCCAGTTAGGTCTCACACTCCTCTAAGACAATAGACACCAGGTAGAGCCCAGTGATATCAATCTGTAATGCCTTATAATAGAAATTATTCAAGGGCTCAAATAGAAAATGCCTACCCAAAGGCCAAGAGAATGGTATTAAACACCCAAGTCACTTGAAAGGAGAGATGGGTATTTGAAGGAGTTCACGTATGTGGATGAGAATGGTATTACCAAGTCATTCATGGCTTGGGTTCCCTGTGATAACTAACTTATTTCCTTTCATGTGAAGGAGCTTACTACAGTTCTAAACAACAAGTGGTTCGTCGAAAGTGGTTGCTCTAGGCACATGACTGGGGAAAGGAGTTTGCTCACAGACTTCAAGGGAGGGAACAAAGGATTCTTATCATTCGCTGGGAACAAGGAGGACATATCACTGAAACGGGAGTGGTCACTAATGGGACTATCACACTTGATCAAGTTTACCACGTTGATAAGATTGATCATAATCTCAATAGTGTATCTCAAATCTGTGATAATAAGAACTCAGTAATTTTAACTAATACTGAGGCGTTACAGCTGAAACCGGGATTTAAAGTAACTGAAGAGTGGATAATGATGAGAGCCCCAAGGAAGAATGATTTGTATATGATGGACATGAATAAATCGGATTCATTGATGGGAACAATATGTCTTCTATCCAAAGCTTCAGAGTCATAATCCATTTTATGGGATAGACGCATGGCACACTTGCACCTAAGGAAAATGAACTACATCACTAAACATGGTCTGCTGCAAGGTGTCCCACTGAAGAGTTTTCAATTCGATGACAAGTGTGTACCGTGCAAGAAAGGCAAACAAGACAAAAGGTCACACAAGTCAAATACTCAGAACTCGATAACTTCCACTTTCGATTTGTTGCATATGGATCTATTCGGACCTATCAACAAAAGGAATATAGGTGGTAGTTGGTATTGTTTAGTTATCACTGATGAATACTCACGTTTTTCATGGGTTTCTTTTTAGGTACGAAGGACGAAACAGCTGGAAAGTTGATTGAGTTCTTAGACCAAGTTGAAAACTCCTACGGGACGAGGGTAAAACGTATCAGGAGTGATAATGGAACAGAATTTAAAAACACAGTATTTGGTTTATATTGTCTATCCAAAGGCATAGTGCATCAATTTAGTGCATCATATGAGCCACAACCAATGGGATGGCGGAACGGAAAAACAGGACCATGATTGAGGCAGCAAGGACCATGCTCTCGGATTCAAAGCTTCCTACCATGTTTTAGGGGGAGGTAGTGAATACTGCATGTCATGTTTTAAACCAGGTCCTTACTGTCAAGTCACTGAACAAAACCTGTTATGAAGTTCTAAATAAAAGACCACCAATTTTAACAGGCTTTGAACCGTTCGGGGGTACCGTGTACTTTATTGAAAACAAAACATCAACCTAAGTTTGGTGAAAAGGCTGACGATGGATATTTCCTAGGTTATGTGCCTAATTCACCAAACAAAATGGTTTTTAGCAAAACAAACGGTACTGTCGAAATTGTGTTTAACATTGATGTTACAAGTTATTCACATGATCCCCAAACAGGTCCTGAGTGGTTATTTGATTATGACTCTTCGTTTGAATCATTTAACATGCCAGTTAGTGGAAATGCTGGTACAGTGGAAGATGACTTCTCGTCTTTAAGTTCTGAATGATGACAATCAAGGTTTTCTAAAGACAAGCATTCCATCAACTTCTGAACCTACAACGACAGAAGATGGGTCTCCAACAGAGAATGAACCTGAGTTACCTTCAAACGAGAATCAGACAAGTACTTCTAACTCCAAGGACAGTGGTCATGTGGAAGAGACTATACCGTCTGAATTCGTACCCCCGTTAGGTGAAATAGGATCAATCTTAGGGTCGATGAGATTGAGACATCAATGATAAACAAGGATCGTCTGACCATTTTTTTCCTCTTTGCATGTTTACAACAAATTTTGTTTTTAACACCAAGCTTCTTTCTATTTTCTTTTCACTATACTAGCTAGATGATCGATGTAACGAGATTTCGGTCAACCGCTCCAAAACCAAATGGTTTTAGGGGATTAGACATGAGTGGTACCCCTACGGACTTAGTTTCTCGAACCATCTAAGCAACAATTAACTTACTTTTGAGGCTTAAAACATTATTAATTTCTCCCCCTTATTGCATGTGTTTCCAAAAACTTTTGACACATTACTTATATTTAAGCCCAAATAAATTTTAACGTACTTGAATTCATTTTATATGGCAAATGTTTTAATTATATTACTACGAATCTTTTCTTAATTATAAAATATCCTGTCAACACTAGCCAATTCACTCACACATGTATTTTCTAAGTATCATCATGTTCCACCGCCTGATCGAAAAACAAGACTCAAATGGCGAAGACATGAAAGACTATATAACATTATAAACTCTAAATAGGACTCTGCTAAGAACTAAAAATAAAATAAAAATACGATAAAGAAATTAAATGTATAACAAACCAAAATAAAACAAAGTACAAAAGAGTAAAGAATAAGGAAGGATAGTATCCGGTCATTCAAATGAAGGAGGCGACGGAAGAGGACCGAAGACGCTGTTGAAGAAGTCGGTATACGGGTTCTGGCCATGGTTGAACTATGAAGTCAGCGGAACCGAGTGAGGAGGCATCGGGTCTGGGAGGTCCTGCCTGTCATGCGCCGGATAGCGCTGATAAGTATCTACGGCAGGGTTATAGGCCTGGTAGTTGGGCATCGTGTAATCCTCATAAGACTGATATGGCATACCGGCTATAGAGTCCTTGTGATCTCGGACTCCCTCCCAATATGCCCAGTCATGGTGCTGGTAGTAGGCATTTTGATAAGCCAGGGCTCTATGCCCGTCCTGCAACTGATGCACCTGACCCGCTAAGTGATCGAACCTATCATAAATATGGGTCATACACCCATTCATCTCATCTAGCCTCTGGATCACATCCTCACGGAACTCACCTTGACCCACGGCGATATCCTCTAACTGCCTCATCATGCGGTCAAAATCAAACCTGTCATTACCTCGATTGCGCGAGGTAGACGCACCTAGGTTCGGCTCAGAATGCCGACTCCCGCCTCATTGGCGTCTTTCTCCTCTCTCTCTCTCTCTCTCCTCTCATCCTTAGTATAGTCCTCGATATACGACTCATTTATCTCTTTGTTGAATATCTCGAACCCTTCATCAACTTTCCTAAAAATCAAGGTAGGTAACATGGCGGCCGTAATGAACGTCGCCGAAATGGGGGATAGCAGGGAATCGGGCGAAAGTGAGCCTGTCCTCTCAAGGAACTTGGACATCAACCAATCATGGGGGATGATCGTCCTGTCTCTCGTGTCGTACATGGCCCATAAATCATTCATAATTGTCCATGCAAAGGACAGTCTGGGCCGACACTTAAGAAGGGCGTGGAGGACTGTGATATCCCTATGTCTGACTTTGGTCTGGTCACTATCACGAGGTAAGATGTTATTCACAAAAATCTTGTGAAACATCTTACACCTCGGAGATAAAGCCTTTCGGCTGTAGGAAGTGGAGAACTCGGACTCCAAAACAGATGGGATTAAGGCTTTATTAACCTACTCCGTCCACTCCCATGACCAAGTCATATCAGTGAAATCCAATTGAGCCTCATTCCTAAACTTTTACCCCTGCTGGTTAGACCCTTCGTAGCCTACCCCAGTATCTAAATTAAATAATTGGTGAAGGATTTGTGCATCCATCGTCATGTACCTATCATGGACGGTGCCTATCAACGTAAAGTCGTTCGCTTAACGACCCGTCTCCCTACGTAGGGTAGACATCCACTCGACTACATCAGAGTGATAATTATTATTGCCACCCATATCTAACACACTTTCCCACCTCAAATAGTTAAAAAGGTATGGGATCCCGTAATCCTCAAAATCACTCCTCTTATCCCTCTTTTCAGTAAACACTTTATTTGAATATTTCTTATACAAAAATAACTGTGTTCTAATGTGTTTAGGGTGTTGGGATAAAAGGAGGTTCGGGGACCAATCTATCGGGACATTAACATTTTGAGTTCCTTGCCTCGTTCTCCTCTACATCTACAATTTGTGTCAACCAACCACAATATGTATGAGATAAATTAAATAATGTAAACTATAATTGCAATTTACACGCACACACACACACACACACACAGATATATATATATATATATATATATATATATATATATATATATATATATATATATATATATATATATATATATATATATATATATATA
>JAANYP010005910.1:0-48175 GCA_020465985.1 Centrapalus pauciflorus | reverse complement strand
TTGTTAGGCACAAAAAGGCCTTAGTCAAACCTGTTCTGCATCTGAGGGGGAGATTATTAATCAAACCTGTTGATGCTTTTGAAAGTTGAATTTAAGGCCTGTTATATGCCTTATTGAAACCTGAAAATGATTTGCAATATCAGCCTGAAGCTGTTCTATGTGTTGCGTGTGTTGCAACAAAGGCAGTTTTGCCCAAGCTGTTCAGTCTGCTAAACAGGCTGGACATAAACTGTCTACGTTGCTCTACACTAGTGAGCAGCTTGGGCAGTTTACAAGTGTTGTGTTCTTTGTGAACAGAACCTGTTCTTTGTGAACAGGCTAAACACTTTATGGAATATGTTTCCAAGTCCTCATGTATTGTTTTTTACTACAAGATCAGTTTACAAAGTCGAAGAGAAAGTGGAAATCAGAACTGCCCAGCCTGCCCAAGCTGATCTGTTACATGGAGACAAAAGGATATTTGAAAAAGGGTGACAGACCTTTTTCTTATATCAAAATAGGCCTTAACAAAGGAAGAAAAACACAAAGTTGACATTCCTTATTTAGTTAAAGGCAATGCAACAATAGACAAAGTGAAAAGACAAAAGTTCTGCCCACATGAAGACAAGTCTGCTTTTCAGAATGTGCAGAAAAGTTTATGTTGTCTTTTCAACAAGACTTCCCCTTTTTCATTCCGTCCAATGAAGAAGCTTCACTTAGATCCTTTGAGTGAGTATAAAAAAAGAAACTTCCAAGGATTGAAAGATTAAGCCAAAAAAAGCTAAGTGCTGAAACCAAGAGTGAACGTGCATTCAAGTGTGTCTTTCATGCATGCAAGTCTGCTTGAATAAAACAGTGCTCAGTGTCTAAGTTGTTCTTGTTCAACCTGTTCCTCAGAGTCTTGTAAACACAGTGAGTGATTCTTAGTGAGTGTATTCATTGTAACTGGTTTAAGTCTGTCTTAGACTAAGTTAAACATACTGTTGTATCTGTGATCTCAGCTTGAACCTTTCCGCATTCAAGCTCGTTTGTAACTAACATTTGTTGATAATACATACAAACATTGAGAAAATTGTGTGTATTTTTTAAATAGCTGTATTCACCCCCCCCCCCTCTACAGCTTAAAGCTATATACTTGGGATATCTTTTGGGACCTACAACTGGTATCAGAGCAAGTTAGAGTGTGTGTCATTCTAGATCTCTCATTCTCCCAAAGTTTCCATGGACAACAGTGCTGCAAGTTCCTCATACTATGACAATGGCTCAATGGGCAAACCTCCAAAGTTCAATCATCAGAACTTTTCTGGTTGGAAGTGCAGAATGATGCCCTACTTAGAGAATCTGGATGTGCAACTACCAGAGATTGTAATGGAGGGTCCCTATGAGCCAACCTCTGTTACAACTATAACTCCTGCTGTTGAAGGAGCTGCTCCTGAAATCAGAACATTTGAGAAAGCAAAAGCTCAGTGGTCTGATGAAGACAAAAGACTGGTGGCTCTTGATGCAAAGGCCAGAAACAACCTGGTCATCTCTTTACCTGATGATGTGTTCAAACAGGTTGAGAAGATGAAGACTGCAAAGGAGATGTGGGATACTTTGTGTACCGTCTATGATGGACCCACAATCACACTTGACAACAGGATTAATAATCTTGTTAGACAGTATGAACTCTACTTTGCAAAACCAAAGGAGACTCTCACTGAAACCTACACCAGGTTTACTGCTCTTGTAAATGATCTCAAAGCTGTTGGGATCACCAAGGACAGTCTGACTTTGGTAAACAAGTTCTTAGATGTCCTGCCTGAAGAATGGAATTATTTTTCTACAATTTTAAGAAATTCAGGTACCATCAGAAGTATGGATCTTGTTAACTTATATGGATCCTTACTGAATGATGAGCAATCAAGGCAACAGAAGAGAAATGCCTTGGAAATATCTAAGAAAGGTGCAGCCTTTGTGGCTAGTGTGAGACAACCTGTAAATCAAGTGAGTGATGTGTTCACTCAACCTGATCAACAGGCTGATGACAAGGAGGAAATGTCTGATGAGGAAGACAGTGCAGATATTGCTGAACTCGATGATGAGCAAATGATAGCAATGCTTGTCAAAAGGTTCAACAAGAAAAGATTTGGAAGAAACAGGCTGCAGGGAAGCTCAAATGCTGTTAAAAAGAAGGCATTTGATAAGACCAAATCTGAGTGCTTCAAATGTGGCAAAACTGGTCATATAGCTGCTGACTGTGTGTCAAAAGCTGTTGGTCAGTCATCCAAACCACACAAGACAAACAGGGATGATGGCTATAGGGCTAAGTACCTTATGGCCATGGCTAAACTGAGGAAGTTGGAAAACTCAGTGGTTTCCAACCGACAAAAGGGGCTCATGGCAGAGACTTGTGACTGGGAGGAGTCTGATTCATCATCTAATGAAGAAGACAATCACTGTTAGATGGCCAACACTGATGTCCCATCAACAAGCAACTTCAAACCGGATCTGGCTGAAGCTGAAGCATTTAGCAGCTTGGAGAACTGGAACCCTACAATGATGTATAAGGTACAAAATTTTATGGATTACTGTTCTGAAGAAAAAGTAAAATGTTTGAATATATGCTTGTTGATCTGAAAGCTGCTGTTGAGAAGCATACTGTTTTATTGTCTGAAATCTCTAAGCTTAAAACTGATCTTGAAACAAAATCCAGTAAACTGGACAGTTACCATAAGTTGGGAGCTGAGCTTGATGAACTAAAACATATCTACTCCATTTTATTGGAAGAGAAGATAGAAACAGATATAAAACATGCTAAGCTTCAAAAGATAGTTGACTCTTGGTGCCAATCTGCACAAAAAGTCAGCCACTGCATAAGTCAGCAGATTCCTGCACAAATCCAAGCCTATCTTGGAGGGGATCTTGACACAGCAGCTTCCATTGTTGAGGTTAATAATTTGAAAGAAGACTTGTCCACTCTTGGTGAGCTTCCAAACACTTTTATTCAAAAAGTGAATGGTAAATTAATCTCAACAAACAGGTTTGTCAGGCCTCAAAACACTGACAGCTCGTGTGAACCTAGCACAAAAGCTGCTGATGAAATAACTTTTCCATCAAGTCAGCTTGCTAAGTGTTCTGCTGATTCACACAAGCAAAAGAAAGGAAAGCATGTCCAAACTGCAGCTATGGACACCAAGCATGTTGACAAGACAGGCTTTGGACCTAAAGCTGATGTAAAAAGGCATACTAATCCTTTTAATGCTGAACATTTTGAAAAGAAGTTTTCAAAAGGTAAGTAGTCTGTCTTTAACAAGGGTAAGTCTCATGTTAAAAGCAAACCTGCTGTGATTTCAAATAAGTTTTCTAATCATAGTGGTAAACTGGTTTTAAATGAGAATAAGTTTTTCAAAATCAGAAATAATAATTATGTTGATAGGCAACATCAATCACATCTCAGGAAGGGCAAAGGCAAAGCCATTGCTCAGCCTGAGAGAGTTGGGAATAGGTTTCCTAAAAATGTGGAAGTTCAAAAGCCAATTAAGCTTCCCATCTTTGATATCTGCCCTCCTAAAAAGAGGAAAGAAGAGACAGGCAAAGCTGTGGCTATTGAACTTTCCACTCAAGCTGTTGATTCATTAAAAAGTAATAAGTTTGCTAAACCTGCTGATGGAATCAACAGAAATAACTCAGAATGTGTTTCTGAAAGGTCTTCTTCCAAAAATGCTAAAAGGAGAAAATGTTATAAATGTGGAATGAAGACACATCTGGCCAAAGACTGTCCTAAAACTGAGGACATGAGGCCTGCTGACTCTGATGGTTCCCTCACCGCTAACATAAACAGTGTTGGAAACATCTTAGTCAATGAGAGTGGTATCCAAACTGATACCATTCAAATAGGGAATATTAGTGTTGACATCACAAGTCCATCAACAAATGTTGATGAAGTAGGAGAACTCAACTCTGTGATGAGTTCCCCTAAAAATGACTAATATTCTTCTTGTCACTCTGCAGGAAAAACAACCATCCCAGGTTTGGTACTTGGACAATGGCTGCTCAGGGCACATGACAGGTTGTAAGGACCTGCTGAGTGATCTCAGGCCTGAAAAAGGGCCAAAAGTCACATTTGGTGACAACGTACAGGGATCCACTAAGGGATATGGAACTCTTAAAGCTGGTTCTGCAGTGTTTAAAAGAGTAGCCTATGTGGTTGGACTAAAACATAACCTTGCTAGCATAAGTCAACTGTGTGATGCTGGCTATAAGGTTAACTTTGATGAGCACATGGGTTAGATATTGGATCCCCAAGGCAAAGTTGTGCTGTGTGCTCAACGAAAGAAAGGTGTATATGTTGTGGACATGCAATCTGCTGATCCCACAACTGAAACCTGTTTTCTCACGAGAACAAATGCAGACCTAAACTGGTTATGGCACAAAAGGCTGTCACGCCTGAACTTCAAGAACATCAACAAACTCTGTAAGAAAGAGTTGGTGACAGGTTTGCCTTCTATGACCTTTGTTAAGGATAAACTCTGCACAGCTTGTGAGAAAGGCAAACAGAGGAAATCATCATTTAAATCCAAACATAACTTTTCTATTGATACTCCTCTCTTCTTAATCCATATGGACTTGTTTGGACCTGTTAATGTCCCAAGTCTAGGAGGAAGATAGTAATGGTTGATGAGTTCTCCAGGTACACATGGGTTATCTTCTTGAAGAGCAAAGGAGAGGCTGCTAGAGAAATTATTGGATTTGTGAAAAAGATGGAAATGCTGAACTCTGCCCAAGTGAAGCAGCTTAGAAGTGATCATGGTACTGAATTCAGAAACAGTACTCTTGAAGACTTCTGTGAAGAGAAAGGAATCACTCAAAATTTTTCAGCAGTAAGAACTCCACAACAAAATGGAGTTGCTGAAAGGAGAAACAGAACTCTCATTGAAGCTGCTAGAACCATGTTGTGTGCATCTGGTTTACCTTCATCATTCTGGGTTGAAGCTGTTAACACGACCTGCTTCACCCAAAACAGATCCTTTGTGGTGAAAAGGTTCAACAAGACTCCCTATGAGCTGCTCAAAGGGAGGAAGCCAAATGTCAGTTACTTCCATGTGTTTGGTTGTCCCTGCTTCATTCTGAATCAAAGGGACCAACTGGCAAAGTTTGAACCAAAAGCTGATGAAGGTGTGTTTGTTGGCTACTCTGCTATCTCCAAAGCCTACAGAGTGTACAACAACAAAAGAAAGGTGATAGATGAATCTATCAATGTCACCTTTGAAGAGTCCAAGAATGCTTCCACCAAAGTTGTTCCTGAATCAGTTTCAGGAGAATTAAACTTTGATGATCTCATGCATTCAAACAGTGAAGATGACTCAAAAGTTTCCACTACACCCAGTGTGGAACCTGTTAATCATGATGGGCATGATGATGATTATGTCAATACACCCTGTGTGAATAAGTGTACTGACCTAATTACAATTGCATGTCCTGAACCTATCAATGCTGATTTTCCTAGTTCCTCTGCTGATATGTTCAACAGTGGTCAGTCATGTTCAACAGGTGAACAGGCTCAAGACAACAGTGTGTCTGAAAATCTTGAGAGCTGTTCAACAGGACCTGCTGAAGCTGCTGATAACTCAGGAGAATCCTCATTGAAAAATGATCCTAAGTGGATCAGGTGTCACCCCAATGATCAAATAATTGGTGATATCAGCAAAGGGGTACAAACAAGGTGGGACAGCTTAGGGAACTTCTGTATGTTTTCTAGTTTTTTTTAACTAATGGAGCCAAAGAAAGTGGATGAAGCACTAAAAGATGCCAATTGGATAACTGCCATGCAAGAAGAGCTCAATCAGTTTGAGAGAAACAATGTATGGAAGTTGGTCCTGTTCCTAAAGGAAAAACTATAATTGGCACTAAATGGGTTTTCAGGAATAAAATGGATGAGCAAGGTCATGTCATTAGAAATAAGGCAAGACTGGTTGCTCAGGGTTATAGACAGGAGGAAGGAATTGATTATGATGAGACATTTGCTCCTGTGGCCAGGCTAGAAGCAATTCGTTTGTATCTAGCCTACGCTGCTCATAAGAGCATTAAGGTATTTCAAATGGATGTGAAGAGTGCATTTTTGAATGGGAAGCTGCAAGAAGAAGTTTATGTCAAGCAGCCTCCAGGTTTGGAAAATGAACAATATCCAGGCTTTGTCTATAAGTTGGACAAAGCACTCTATGGTCTCAAACAAGTCCCTAGAGCATGATATGACACTCTTACTGAATTCCTTATGAGCAATGGGTATTCCAGAGGTAAAGTGGATACCACACTGTTCATAAAGAAGGTGAAATCTGATATTATGCTTGTTCAAATTTATGTGGATGATATAATATTTGGTTCTACCAATGAGCAGTTATGCAAGAATTTTTCATTACTCATGAAATCCAAATATGAAATGAGTATGATGGGAGAACTTACTTTCTTTTTAGGATTACAGGTTAAACAAACCTCAATTGGAATTTTTATAAATCAAAGAAAGTATACCTTAGATCTCTTGAAAAAGTTTAAATTTGATCAAAGTTCTCCTATTAAAACCCCAATGGCAACCAATGTAAAATTGGATGTTGATGCCAGTGGCAAAGCTGTTTCAGTAACAGCTTACAAAGGTATGATTGGGAGCTTGCTATATTTAACTGCTAGTAGACCTGATATTATGTTTGCCACCTGTTTGTGTGCTAGGTTCCAAGCTGATCCAAAGGAATCTCATCTAGTTGCTGTTAAAAGAATCTTCAGATACCTGAAGGGTACACCAGGTTTGGGTCTTTGGTATCCCAAAGACTCAACCCTTGAACTAACAGGTTATTCAGATTCTGATTTTGCAGGCTGCAGGCTAGATAGGAAAAGCACAACAGGTGGATGTCAACTCCTTGGTGGTATGTTGATAAGTTAGTGTAGCAAGAAGCAGAACTCAGTGTCTACTTCTACTGCTGAAGCTGAGTACATTACTGCTGGAAGCTGCTGTGGGCAGATTCTGTGGATGCAGCATCAGCTCGAAGACTATGGGCTTGTGTATAGGAAAATTCCTATTCTGTGTGATAACACAAGTGCCATAGCCATTTCCAACAATCCAGTATTTCATTCAAGAACAAAGCATATTGAAGTCATACATCACTTCATCAGGGATCACATTCAGAAAGGTAATGTGGAGGTAAGTTTTATTTCCACAAATGAACAGCTTGCAGACATTTTCACCAAACCTCTTGATGAAACCAGGTTTAATTACCTTGTCAGCAAGCTGGGCATGTTAAACAAAAGTGACTAAGTGTCCTCAAAGGTCTAAGACCTAGTATGTCTCACACTGCTCAAGCTTCTCAAAACACTTTGACAGAACAGGCTATGCATGTTTACTCGTTGAACACTTCTGAAATCCTTGAACAGCTTGAACATACAACAGGCTGAACAAAAACAGTTTACTCGCCCAGCATGCTCTGATGGTCCATTCTTCACACTGCTCAAACCCTCACACTGATTTACAAGACATTGTCTTGTAACCTGATCAGCTATTGGACACAACCTGTTCCTACATGGTTGAACAGGTTGAGGGAACAGCTTGAAGAATGAACAGCTTGTGATGACCCTGCTCATCACAGGTTTGACCAACAACTTAGACCAACAGTTTTTAATTACCTTTCTTCACAATTAAGTTATTTAATTTCTGTTTTTATTTAACTTAATTACTGCGGATAATGTGGGTTACGTGTGTTAGTGATTAAAAAGAGCTCAAGTGGTCTGACAAACGGTCTGACATGGACAACCGTTCCGTTTTCCGTTAACGACCTTTTCAAATCAACCGCCCAAATATTTCTCTCTCATACCCACTCACATTCAAATCCTATAAATACCTCATACTGTTTCATCTTCGTCTTCCTCACTACTACCATAAACCTCCTAAGAACCCTAAAAATTTGACTAAGTGTCTTGTGCTTCTGCTACTCTCACTACTCTCAAAATGGCTCACAGAAACAACCCCTTCCTACCAGTTTTTGCTGGTGATGATGTGCAGATACACTCATCAGTCACCACAATGCTAACCCTCAAACCCACTAACTACATTGCCAATCTCACAATCCCCAAAAACTATGTGGGGAAATGTTATGACCAAATGGTGGAGTTTTTGACAGTTCATCCGTTGAACTAGGCTATGACTGCTACTCCTGGTGTCCTGTACCAGGAGTTGGTATACGAGTTTTGGTACACTTGTGCCTACAACCCCAACACCAAAGTCATCAAAGGGACTATTCTCAATGGGACTCAGACCATTGAGATCACTACTAATCTTCTCAGGGAGGTTCTTCATCTGCCCATTGCTGATTCATATGACATGCCCCTGCCTGAAAATGAGCAAATGGGAAATTTGCTACGCTTCTGTGGTGTAGCAGAACCCAAAATTGGAGCTACGCTGTACAGGAAGGATTTGTCTCCTACCTACAGCTTTCTGTTTGCCTCAGTGATGATGAGCTTTAGCAGCAAAGTTGGTTCATTTGACCAACTGAACCGTGATGAAAACCCAATAGTCCTACAGCTGGTGGATGGGACTACATTGGACATGGCTAAGTGGATCTTCCTGAACTTGAGGAATCTGGTGCAGCAGGAGCCAAGACCAGCTGCTGTTCGATACCCCAGGTTTCTGAGCCTTATATTCAGGCATATTTGTGGTGAGCACCTGTACAATTCTCAACCTTTACTTCATACTGCTGCCTTCCCTGTAATAGGGAATAGAGTTTTCTACACTGTTGTTCTTCCCAACGAGCCTCCTCTGTCAACACCAATGAGGAGGTTGTTAGGATTGGTGGAAGGACCCTCTGATGTGAGGGTGGATCCAGAAGCTGCTCCCAAGAGAAAATCCAAAGCCAGGTCCAAACTTGTTAAGAGGACCATGGCAACCACTGAAGCTTGGTCTGTGCAAAAGAAGGCCAAAACAGCTCAGTCTGAGTCTGCACCCTTAGCCTCTGTGGCTGAGGGGGAGCAGGCTCCTCACCCTGGTTCATTCGTTGAACCTCAAGCCTCTGTGGCTGGTGCCTCTGCGGCACCTGAGACTATGGAACAGGCCAACCCACCTGTTTCTGACCCAGTCTCTAAACCTGTCCAGTCTGACCCTCTCATCACCTCTCCCCAATCACCCACTTCATCCATCCATTACCAACGCAAATCTCTAGCCAAAAGAAAATCAGCCCAAATAACCAGCTCCTCTGTACCCTCCCAACAGGGTTCAGTTGTAAGAGAAGCCACCCCTGCTGCCTCTCCTATTTTCGGAGAAGGTTCAGCATAATTGGAGCTTGCTTCACTCCAACCTGAGTCCACCCAGAGTCAGCCTAGACCCTCTGGTTCCTCCCAACAGGAGCCAGTTGTACAAACGGAGATAGCCACCTCAACTATTCCAGCCTCCCAACAGGCTGAGAATATTGAAAGACAGGAGCCCTCTCCACTCCATACTGAGTCCACAATGTCCCCACCTCAAACTTCTTTACACCCTGAGTCTGCACGAGGTGCCTATACTGCTGGTATAGACCAATCAGCAGCTCAGCCTCAAACTTCTGTTCCCCATGATGCAGCTGTTCTACACCAAACAGCTGCTGAGGGACTAACAACCCAAGCTGATGAACCTCAGGGAACATACCATCCCTTTGGTGAGGCTGCTCCTTCTATGCAAATTCCATCCGCAGGTTTCACCACTGCTGATGTTGAAATGCATATTCCATCTCCCCATGATGAGGTGCTTTTACACCAAGGCACTGCAGAGGGAACACCCACTGGCCTTCATGAAGGTGTTGCAACACAAGCAGCATCTGAAAGGGCCCCAACATCAACCCCTTCTCCTGATGATGCAGCTACAGCCGCTGTTGAGGGACCCTTTGACCCCTCCAAGCTGGGCCACATTACTTTTGCCCGGGCTATTGAGCTTCTCTCAAATGTTCCTCTTCCCTCACCATCACATCCTCATACACCAGCCTCATCATCATCTTCTAAATAAACCCAATCTAAACAGTCCACCCATACACCTCCATCTCCTAAAGACCTGCCTTTGAAGGATCAGCTTTCTCTGCTGACCACCAAAGTTGGTTCTTTAGAAACTACTATGACCTCTCTACCCTCTCTCATTTCAGACTCTGTGTCTGAACAGCTTAAGGGGTTCTTTGATTTGTTCAAGGATTCCTTCCCTGCCACTCCAAAAACTGATAATTCTCCACAGCTGCTTGCACTCACTGCACAGCTACAAACTGTATCCACATCCCTCTCCTCAATTCTTTCACTACAACAGAACTCTGTGTCCTCCATGACAGCTATTTCTCAACAGCTGTCATCTCTCCTAACTTCTTGCAATTCTACACTTCCTGATACTCTGGCCAGCTTGCACACACTCATTGGCTCCCTATTAAATTCTGTGTCATCAAACCTTGCTGATGTGCAAGATTCTCTAAAATTACATCTTGCACAGCTTCAAAGTTTGCTGTTCACAGCTTCTGACAGGGAAAATATTGTTAAGCTGACCTCCCTTGCTGATACCCAATCCTCTTCTCTTCAAACCTGTCTTTCCCAGCTTGCAGAGGTGAAGGACAACTTGGCATTCTTAGTGAATAGCCTTGTTGGCCCCAGGCCTGCTGCCAAAACTGCTGGCAAGCCTGATGACTTCGTGTCTTTAGGCAGACCAGGTGCTGAAGGTGCTGGTACATCTCCTTCAAAGGGGGAGAAGTCATCTGCCTCGAAGACTAAGTCTAAGGGGGAGAAAACTTCTTCTCCTAAGGAGAAATCAGTACCTGCAATACTCACTGGTCAACCAGCAGGAGCATCTGCAACAGGTACAATGGAGGGTGCCTCCCACGCTGCTCAGCCTACTCAGGCTGAATCTCCAATCCCTGCTCAGTCTAAGGGGGAGGAATTTAGTCCTGAGGGCAGGCCAAGTAGCAGAAGGAGGCATCTGATTCTAGAAGAAGAAGAGGAGGAGGATGAGGAGGAAGGTCCTGAAGCTGCTGTCACTACAGTAGCTAAAGGAAAAGAAAAAGCAGCAACTGATCCCCAACAGCAGAAAGCAGCAGAGCTTAAATTTCACAAAGCCAGGGCCAAAGAAATGGGTCTTCCTATACACAAATATTTTGAGTTTAGAGAAGAATAGCTTCAAGCCTTGGAAGCTTTAAGGAAAGAAGAAGAATCTGCCAAAGCTGCTAAGTCTTTTGCACTTCAAGAGGCAAGGAAAGTTAAAATGTCCTCTCTGGTTGTGCAAAAGAAAATATTGGAAGATGCTAAGGGATCAGCAGAAGAGAAGGAAGCAGAAAAAGAAAAAGGTGCTCTGGTCTCAGTGACCAAAACTTCAGTGCCTTCTGCAAGAGCTCAATTTCACTTTGACAACCTGGAAAGAAGAAAATTTCAAGATGTTATTGATAGAAGGCTTGCTAAGGAAGCAATTGTCAAAGCTGTGCCCATATCAAGAAAAGGCAGTCAGTGGAAGTTGAAAATAACCAGAATGGGTGCAGCAGGCCCAGAACTAGAAACATATGACTACACTGATGTTGCACAAATGGGGTACAGAGAGTGGATTGAGCTGGCAGTTGCTCTGAGTGAGTCTAAGTCAGAAACTGCTAAGACTATCAGAGCATATGTCAAGAAGCTGATGGAGAGAGTGATGAATCTTGGCCTGATCTCCAAAGAAGTTAGTGAAGGTGTCTATGTGACACAACCAAAAATAAAGGCCAGGAGGACTAGAAAGGACACTGAGATGGAACAACTCCTCATCTTGATACAACAAGGTGACTATGCTATTGAGATGAAAGGAGTTGATCACAGCCTGCCTAGTGGAATAGAGTTTGAAGATGGCAAGATCATTGAAGAGCCTGAGCTGGGGGCATTTTTTGTAGATCCATTAACTCAGAAGAAATGCTTTCAAAGAGCATCAGATCTATACAAGGTGGATCTGAGACAGCTTGTAGCCTTCAGACATGCAATTTCATTCAGGCAGTCAAGCAGGTGGAGAGCAGCTATCTGGGATCAGCTCAGAGGCTGTTATGAAAGAGGTGAACTTGAGGATCCCAAGTTTATGATCATAAGAAGTGAGATTGAAGAACTTGAGGATACTAGAGAGCAACTTGAGAAGATGTTTGAAGGTCCCCCTCCATTGTGATGAAGTCCATCTACCATCTGGGTAGGTGAAGAATGGAAGTTGTCCATCAGTTGGACAGGCTTACCATTATCTGCTCCCAACAAAAACAGTCCAAAATCTGATGTACATTAGTTGTACTTTATTTACATATGTTGTAATTTTCTATTTTGCATTAGTTGTAATATACATCAGTACATCAGTTGTACTTTTGTAAGAACATGTGTTGTTCTAATGTAATAAAAAATCAGTATATATATAAACTGATCTTTTACTTTATGTTGATGTTGTAATTTTATTTCAACAAATGTACTGTAAAAATATATAGTGACTTTTGATAAGGCCAGCTTAGACTAGTTATTGCAAATAGGGGGAGATTGTTAGGCACAAAAAAAGGCCTCAGTCAAACCTGTTCTGCATCTGAGGGGGAGATTCTTAATCAAACCTGTTGATGCATTTGAAGGTTGAATTTAAGGCCTGTTATATGCCTTATTTAAACCTGAGAATGATTTGCAATATCAGCCTAAAGCTGTTCTAAGTGTTGCATGTGTTGCAACAAAGGCAGTTTTGCCCAAGCTGTTCAGTCTGCTGAACAGGCTGGACATAAACTGTCTACGCTGCTCTACACTAGTGAGCAGCTTGGGAAGTTTACAAGTGTTCTGTTCTTTGTGAACAGAACCTGTTCTTTGTGAACAGGCTAAACGCTTTATGGAATGTGTTTCCAAGACCTCATGTATTGTTTTTTACTGCAAGATCAGTTTACAAAGTCGAAGACAAAGTGGAAATCAGAACTGCTCAGCCTGCCCAAGCTGTTCTGTTACATGAAGACAAAAGGATATTTGAAAAAGGGTGACAGACCTTTTTCTTATATCATAATAGGCCTTTTCAAAGGAAGAAAAACACAAAGTTGACATTCCTTATTTAGTTAAAGGCAATGCAACAGTAGACAAAGTGAAAAGACAAAAGTTCTGCCCACATGAAGACAAGTCTGCTTTTCAGAATGTGCAGAAAAGTTTATGTTGTCTTTTCAACAAGACTTCTCCTTTTTCATTCCGTCCAATGAAGAAGCTTCACTTAGATCCTCTGAGAGAGTATAAAAAGAAACTTCCAAGGATTGAAAGCTTTAGCCAAAAAGCTAAGTGCTGAATCCAAGAGTGAACGTGCATTCAAAGTGTGTCTTTCATGCATGCAAGTCTGCTTGAATAAAACAGTGCTCAATGTCTAAGCTGTTCTTGTTCAAGCTGTTCCTCAGAGTCTTGTAAACACCGTGAGTGATTCTTAGTGAGTGTATTCATTATAATTAGTTTAAGTCAGTCTTAGACTAGTTAAACATACTGTTGTATCTGTCATATCAGCTTGAACCTCTCCGCATTCAAGCTCGTTTGTAATTAACATTTGTTAATAATACATACAAACATTGAGAAAATTGTGTGTAGTTTTTAAATAGCTGTATTCACCCCCCCTCTACAGCTTAAAGCTGTATACTCGGGATATCTTTTGGGACCTACAATGCTACTTTTTCATATTGACACGAATATAACTTCATTTCTATTATGTATTACACATGTGGTTCCATCAGCCCTCAAATCATGAACCGTTAATTGCATTTATTTGTAAGCGCGAATATATCGTGGATAGATTTATCGGGAGTCATGTCCCCCATTCGGGTTAGTTCAGCTCGGCTAACAGCGGGTGCATATGTATTCAACACACGGTATTACGTATGGGAATACTCCACAGGGCAAACTCATTTAATTAAGTTTCAGTTGCATGATGGTTTATATGTAATACATAACATGGAATTTATGATTTTATAAATTCAAAATCAACTGTTGTTGTCCATACAAGTCAGTTTTACGTGTAAACCAATGAGCTCACCAACAATTTCTTGACGTATTTTAGCATGTATTTTCAGGTGATTAAGACATGCACATTTATCGGAAGCATTCCAAGGCTTCCGTTCATTTTGGAGTCGCATCATTTTCAAACTCGGAGATTTATTTGCATCTTTATTGATAAACTAAATTGTGTATCTAAATCTTGGTATTTTTAGAATTACTTACGCTGCATTTTGGTTATGTAAAACAATTTGTATATTTGAAGTTAAATCAATGTGTTTTTGAAAACATCCATATAGTGGTCGTTCATTATGATTATGGTTACGCTTCCGCGACGTCACGCTTCGTTGCCAACCGGGGTAACGGGGTGTGACAGATTGGTTTCAGAGCCATAGTTATAGTGAACTAGGTTGCATTAGTACCTAGACTATAACTGTTACAAAAACTAAACTTCCTTCAAGAACTGTGAACACGTATATGGACCCTGATGACAATAACATGTCGAACAATACAGTTATTATCCTCTTTGACTCAGAGGATGAATTCTCACCAATGGAACAAGGAAGCCAAGGTGACACTGAGGTGTACTTTAGATCGGGAACCCAACTAGACCAAATCAATGACAATGTAATGGACCCGTCAAAGCACAAGGAGGGCAACTGTGGCCCTGCAACACAAATTGCTCCACCATCACCACCACATATTCCACCCTACACCCTATTCAGAAAACATTCTAATGGACCATTGAAGAAATTCACCCCTAGGGAAAGGGTTTGACTAGCACAACGGGAGTCTATCCCGGTACCTGCCCATCAGCCAAGCCCGCCGCAGTGGTAACAGGCAAACATAAGAAAGTGGGGATGGATTCCTCACACACTCCAAGAGTGGAAAAACGTGGAAGGGATCCAAAGCCAGTTTGAAGTCGGAACACCATCTTCCTCTCAAGTGCCGACACTTACCCAGAAACCTATGTAACAAACGATGCCCCTGTTGGTGGCAAGGGCCGCCAGACACGACCTCCAATTTCGACAAATCCACCAAGAGGTCGGTGAGATCTTTGCAAGGATTAAGCAGGAGGCAATGCAAACCACCAATAAACCTTAGGCCAACCAGAATACCCAGGCGATTCAACAAGACGGAATCGACGAATTGTGAACAGCGCCTAGCAGAGTACAAAGACCGCAGTGCAGAACTAACCCAACGACTTAACGCTCTGGAGTACGAGGGAACCCCGAAGGCATCTCACACTTAGTACCCTTCCCACCATTTTATAGTATTTATCTAGGCTATTCTATTTGATATATCTTAGGGTATGTAAGGCTTAATAATTTATCAGAAAATTCCGACCATATCATGTACAAAGATTAGGTATCAAGCATTTTAATGAAGAACTAAGTTTTATCTGTAACTATGTGCATGAGGATATGTAGTACGACCATCTGCCTAAGAAATTAAAACCCATAGACTTATCCTCTTATCCCAATAGATACTACTTATGCATTTCTACTATTTGATATTGGTACTGATAGGAGCTTTATATCCACTAAGTTCACTAAGCAGATAAATTCCATTCTTACGCCATTAAGTGCTACTTATGCTATTGAGGTTGATGATAGTAAGACGCTTAAGATAAATAATATAAGTCGAGGATGCTCCTTAGAATTAGTAGGCCAACTCTTTGAAACAGACTTGATGCCCGTCAAACTGGGAAATTTTGACGTGATCATAGGCATGGATTGACTATCGAAAAATCATGCGGAAATAGTGTGCAACAAGAAGACGGTTCATATACCTTTAGCCAATAAGAAGGTCCTTACTGTCCAAGGCAAAACAAGAAATACCAAAGTAAGCATCATCCCTAGCATTAGGGCCCTGAAGTGTTGACAGAGAGGGAGCCAAAGGAAAAGCGGTTCGAAAATATTCTTATTTCCCAAAGTTTCTCCAGAACACTTACCAGAACTCCCAACATCGAGGCAAGTCAAATTCAAAAATCGGCCTAGTATCAGGTGCGGTACCAGTGGCTCGAGCACCATGCCGATTAGCCCCATCATAGTGTAAGAATTGTCCAACCAACTGTAGGAGCTCTTAGATAAAAGGTTTATCAAACCGAGTTCCTCGATTTGGAGGAGCTCCAGTTTTGTTCATAAAGAAGAAGAATGGAACCTTCAGAATATGCACCAATTACCGAGAGCTAAATAAGCTAAAAGAACCGATACTCGCTCACAAGGATCAACGACTTGTTTGACCAAACTCCAAGAATTAAGCTTCTATTCAAAGATCGATCTAAGGTCTGGTTATCATCAGGTTAGAGTTCGCAAGAAAGATATACCGAAGACAGCCTTCAGATTTCGTTACGGTCATCATAAATTCCTATTAATGTCGTTTGGATTAATCAGTGCCCCAACGGTACTCATGGACCTCATAAATCGGGCGTGCAAACCTTATCCAGACAAATTGGTGATGGTATTCATGAATGACATCTTAATCTACTCACGAAACAAGGAGGAGCATGAGCAAACAATTAAGAGTGATTCTTGAGTTGTTGAAGAAATAACAACTATATTCCAAGCTTTCTAAGTTTGACTTTTGGCTAAGATAGGTAAGATTTCTCGGTCACGTGATCAGTAGCAAAGGGATCCAAGTCGACCCTGCAAATATCGAGGCTATCAGGATTTGGTCAACTCTTAGAACCCCAATAGAGATACGACAACCCTTAAGACTTGCCACTTATTATAGGCAACTATCAAAAATTTCTCAAAGATCACCGAAGCTCTAACAAAACAGACCCGAAAAGACATTATGTTGGGAAATAGTCTAACTAAGTTCAAGCTGTTAGTTGGACTTCTCAAACTGTTAGTAGAATTTATATGTAAATACAAAGTTCATGCTGTTAGTTGAAGAATCTCGAGCTGCCAGTGTAAAAGTTCAAGCTGCCAGAGTAAATCAACTCAAGCTGCTCTGTTCAAGCTGTCAAGTGATTCAAGCTGCTCAACAGTTTCATAAACAGAAAGTGTTGATATTCAGGAAAAGATATCTAAACGAAGATTCAAGCATATCTACTATCAGAGAAGTCATAGTCCTTCATGGAAACAAATCAAGAAGCAATATAAATACATAGAATAGGTCTTTCTATTGTATGGGAGTTTTCTGCATATTCAAGATTGTAATTGCTTTTTGTTTGAGTTTTCATAAGCCTCTAAGGTTTTAAAACCCTAAGAACAATTTGTGTTCTTCGTCTAATCAAACAGATTAGAGGTGATTGTAATCATTGAAGTCAGCAATACAAGCAATTTTTGATTATTACTTTTGTTTATTTGCTATTGATTCTGAAAGCTATTGTTAAAATAATTAAGTGTTATTCCGCAAACTTCTTAATTAAACTTTGATTCAAAGCAAGTTTATTGATTTATACTCTGATAAATTCAAATCAGTTAGTCTTGGTTAATTAGTTTTAGATACTGACAACTGGTATCAGAGACACAGGTCGTTCTTTGTTTTTCAAAGTCGAAAGCCTTCTTTTAAATTTTTAATCTTTTGCAATGGAATTTGATAATAGCAGCAGTGGATCTGGGCAAGGACTCAAAGTGCCTATGCTCAAGCCCACTGAGTTTGAGATGTGGAAACTCAGGATTCAACAGCATATTCAATTTATTGATTATGCCATTTGGGAAGCTGTTGAATTCCTCCTGTAGTTGATCCAGAACTTGATGATGAGGGAAAACCAGTCAAAACTCCTCCAAAAACTGAACTTGAAAGAAAGGCTAGAATGAATGAAGTGAATGCTCTTACACTTTTACAAATAACCATTCCTAATGCTTATCAACATCAGCTCAAAAAGTTTTATACTGCTCATTCTCTTTGGAATGCTTTAGAGAAAAGATTTGCTGGTAATGCTAGTACCAAGAGAAATCAAAAGGATCTTTTGAAACAGCAGTATGAGAACTTTTCTGGTGGCAAGAATGAAAACCTTACTCAAATATTTGACAGGTTTAACAAACTGATAAGTGAACTAGAAAGTGCAAAAGTCAGCCTGGATCAAGATGAAGTCAACAGAAAGTTTCTCAGATCTCTTGGAGAAGAATGGACAGTTTATGCTGCACAATGGAGAACAAAAGACACTCTTGATGAAATAGAACTGGATGATTTATACAACAGTCTGAGAGTGTTTGAGACTGAGATTGATACTAAAAAGAAATCTCTTTCTTATAATCATAATACTCATCTGAAAAATCTAATGGCAGTGATTCCTTTTCAGGTGGTGATGGCAACTCTACTGAAGCTCACTATGAGGCTTTTGTTGTCAATGATGGACTGTTTGCTCTAAATGCTGAAGATCTAGAACAGATTCATCCAGATGATCTTGAAGAGATAGATTTGAAGTGGCAACATGCAATGCTGACCATGAGGGCCAAAAGGTTTCTTAAAAAAACAGGCAGGACCAACTTTCAAGCCAGAACAGAAGGCAAACCAGCTTTTGATAAGACAAAAGTTGAGTGTTATAAATGTCATAAGCTTGGTCACTTTGCCAGAGAATGTAGATCTCAAGGTCAACAGTCATCAAGGACTCCACAGCCCAATCAGACATCATCATCAACAGCACTTGTCTCCCAAGAAGACAATGTGTTTGACTGGAGTGATCAGACAGAGGAAGAGCTTCAAAACCAAGCTCTAATGGCAGAAACATCAAATGTCTCCGCCACTGAAATACCATCTGAGGTAAATTCTAAACTCTGCTCTCAATCATGCAAAAATATGGTTAAAAGGTACAGAGACCATAATGAGAGCATGTGCAAAACTCTAGCTAAGATGGAAGAGAGGAGATATGAATACATGCAAGCCATAGAAGATCTTGAAAAACAGATCAATGACTATAAGGATAATGAGATTCAAATGGGACATGATTGAACATATCATGAGTGGGAGAAAAAGGAGCTAAATAAGAAAATAGAATCCCTTAATAAAAAGGTAGAAGAGACTGAACAAAAGGTGTTAGAGGCTAATAAGAAACTAGAATCTGTCAATATAGATCTAGGTAACTTCAAATTGGCTAATCAAAAGCTGGAACACCTAATGGAAGTCCAATTTAAAGATAGGTTAAATCTCAGGTTAATCCCAAAGAAGGCATAGGCTATAGAGCTACTCCACCTCCATACAACAACAAATACATTCATCCAATGAGTGAAGTTGCTGATAGACTTGTCAATAAACCACTAGATGAGTCTATGACTAGTGTAGATCCTATCCTTGATAACAGTCCTGAATCAAAAGAAGATCAGATTCAAAATAGAGACTGTGAGTGTCTAGCAGTTGAGAAAGACCACAAAACAATGAGTGGACCTATAGAAATCCAAGCCCCCAGTAAGAAAGGAAAAGAGAAGATGAGTGTATGCAATGCTGCTCCACAAGTTTCTGCACATTCTAACTGTAACACTGCATCTTCCTCAAAGAATAATAAAAGGGGTAACAATGTTCCAGTATGCACATGCCAGAAGCATGGTGTCCAAAAGTTTCCTAAACAACAGCAGGTAAGGGGAAATCCGAGGAACAAGAACCAGAAATTGTCAGATAAATCTGTTTCTCCAATTCAAACAGTCAAAAGGTGTTTTCACTGTGGAAGGAAGAATCACTTGGACAAGGATTGTTGTTATAAACCAGCTGTTGCAAAACAGACTGTGAATCATAAAAAATCAGGTCCTACTCATGTAAAAAATTCAAAGGCCAAACCTTCTGCTACAACAGTTCCAAAGATAACAGTTGATCACAGGTTTTCAAAAGTTAATAAAAAACAGTCCACATATCAAAAACAAGTTTTGGCAAAACCTAAATTAAGTTTTAAACAAATATGGTGTGTCAAGGACAAATCTTCAGATCAAACTGCTGATGCAAAAGATCAGACTGCTAAGTCAAAATCTGAGGCTGTTAGTGCAAATTCTGAAGCTGTTAGTGCAAAGTCTGAAACTGTTAGCACTATACACACAGATCAAACTGCTAAGCATCAATCTGGAACTGCTAATCCATCATCTGAGACTGTTAGAAGAAAAGATGATCAAAATACCTGGATACCTCATATAATCACTAAATACTCTCCAAAGACTCCATCAGTAGATTTCACTAAATATAAGAAGTCAAAAACAGTATTTAGTTATGTCAATGCACAAGGCCAACCCAAAACCAATTTGGTTTGGGTTTACTCCACTACTGACTAAGCTTTTATTTGTGCAGGGCAACCACAGGTCACCTCATAAAACAAGATGGCATTTGGACAGTGGATGCTCTAGGCACATGACAGGCAATTCTGAGTGCTTGTCAAATTTCAAAGGCTTTGATGGAGGATTTTTTGCATTTGGAGGCAACTCAAAAGGAGGTAAGGTTACAGGTAAAGGTACTGTTAATGCAGGCAACATGATTTTCCATGATGTTTTGTATGTTGAACAGCTTAAGTATAATTTATTAAGTGCCTCTCAAATTTGTGACAAACAAAACATTGTTTTGTTTACAGATTCTGAGTGCATTGTCCTTTCAAAAGATTTCAAAATTCCTGAAAATTTTGTTTTACTAAGAACACCAAGAAAGGACAATGTCTACTGTTTGGACATAGATCTTTTATCCAAATCAAATACTTTAAGTTGTTTGATATCCAAAGCATCATCCAATGAGTCTGCCCTTTGGCATAGAAGGATGTGTCACATGAACTTCAAGTCCATGAATGTTTTAGTCAAAAAGAATCTGGTAAGAGGCTTACCACAAAAGGAGTTCATATGTGATGATCATTGTGTAGCATGTCTTAAAGGCAAGCAACACAAAACTTCTCATAAGGCCAAAGAAGTAAATTCAATCTCATCTGCTCTTCAGCTGATTCATATGGATCTATTTGGTCCAACATCTGTTTTGAGTTTAAATAAAAGAGCTTACTGTTTAGTTATTGTTGATGATTTCACCAGATTTACTTGGGTTTACTTTCTTAGGTCTAAAGATGAAACTGCTGAGCTAGTCAAGTCATTTATTCTTAAGATAGAAAACCAATCCAACTCAAAAGTTAAGGTGATAAGATCAGACAATGGAACTGAATTTAAAAATCACATTCTAAACAGTTTTTGTGAGTCCAAAGGTATTGCTAGACAATATAGTGCACCAAGAACACCACAGCAAAATGGTGTAGCTCAAAGAAAGAACAGAACATTAATTGAGGCTGCTAGAACAATGTTAGCCGATTCAAACCTGCCAATGACTTTCTGGGCAGAAGCTGTTAATACAGCCTGTTATGTTCTGATAGGGTTCAGGTTGTTCAATCTAAAGGGAAAACTCCTTATGAGTTATTCCATAATAGAAGTCCCCTAATAGCTTTCTTCAAGCCTTTTGGATGTCCATGTACTATTTTTCATACTAAGACTCACTTAGGGAAGTTTGAAAGTAAGGCTGAAGAAGGATTTTTTGTAGGATACTCAAGTCAAAGCAAAGCCTATAGAGTATATAACAGTGTGTCTAAAACCATTGAAGAAAGTGCCAATGTTAAATTTAATGAAAATACTGCAAATGTCAAAGGCACTGGTCCTGATTGGTTGTTTGATTTAGATTCACTAACAAATTCTCTGAGCTTTGTTGAGTATACTGCAGAAGCTGATGCAAACAGATTTGAAGCTGTCAACACAAATACTCATGCTGTCAATACAAGTTCTCAAGCTGTTGGCACAAAGTTTCAAACTGCTGCAGATTCAACCAATTGGGATGAATACACCACTATTCCACTTCTGTCATGTGACCCTCCAGGGGTTCTAAATGCTCAACATGATACAAATCCAGACACTGAAGTGCCACTCCCAAGTCCTGAGAGAACAGCTCCAACACAAAGGGAAACAGTCCCAGATTCAAGTCAAGTTGCTACAGAAGCTGAACCATCCACTAGTCCTGATGGAGATGATACAAATCTTGGATCCTCTTTTCAGACAGAAAGAGAGCCTACACTCAGAGTTCACAAGTATCATCCTCTCAGTCAAATAATGGGTGATCCACGTACACCCGTGCAAACAAGAAAAATGGTTCACAATGAGACTGCTGCTGCTGAACAAGCAGTTCGTGAATTCAGTCTAGCTGCTTTTGAACATGCCTGTTTCATGTCTCAGCTAGAACCTAAAAAGGCATTAGAAGCATTGAAAGATTCATCCTGGATTGAGGCAATGCAAGAAGAGCTTCTACAGTTCAAGATTCAGAATGTATGGACACTGGTTGATCTTCCTAAAGGAAAAAGAGCAATTGGTACAAGATGGGTGTTCAGAAACAAGAAAGATGAGAGAGGAATCGTCATCAAGATTAAAGCAAGGCTAGTAGCTCAAGGGTACACTCAACAAGAAGGCATAGATTATGATGATGTATTTGCTCCAGTGGCAAGAATTGAAGCCATCAGACTATTCTTGGCCTATGCAAGCTTCAAAGGTTTTAAAGTGTATCAAATGGATGTGAAGTCTGCTTTTCTATATGGGACAATTGAAGAAGAGGTCTATGTATGTCAACCTCCTGGTTTTGAGTACTACAAGTATCCAGACAGGGTCTACAAGTTAGACAAGGCTCTCTATGGTCTCCATCAAGCTCCAAGAGCATGGTATGACACTCTGTCATCATACCTTCTACAGAATGGGTTCAAGAGAGGCACTCTAGACAAAACACTTTTCACTAAGTCCATCGAAACTAAGATTCTGCTTGTCCAAATCTATGTTGATGACATCATCTTTGGCTCAACAAATGATTGTTTGTGCAAAGAGTTTGAGGCTTTAATGCACAAAAAGTTTCAAATGAGTTCAATGGGAGAACTCACTTTCTTTCTAGGATTGCAGGTCAAGCAGAAGCCCACTGGTCTCTTCATAAGTTAATCAAAGTATTGTAAAGACTTACTGGAAAAGTTTGGGTATCAAGACACCAAACTTGAAAGCACTCCAATGGATCCTCACAAGCAGCTCCATACAGACAAAGATGGCATAGATGTGGACATTCATTTATACAGATCTCTTATAGGATCACTTATGTATCTAACATCTTCTAGAACCTTTATTATGTTTGCTGTCTGTGTGTGTGCTAGGTTTCAATGCTCTCCAAAGGATTCTCATTTGGTTGCTGTTAAGAGAATCTTTAGATATCTCAAAGGCCAACCACATTTAGGCCTATGGTATCCTAAAGACTCTCCCCTTGAACTAACAGCCTATTCTGACAGTGACTATGGCGGATGCAACATTGACAGAAAATCCACAACTGGTGGATGTCAATACTTAGGAGCAAGACTGGTCTCTTGGCAATGCAAAAAGCAGACAACTGTTTCCACCTCATCCACTGAAGCAGAATATGTAGCAGCTGCAAGCTGTTGCTCCCAGGTAATGTGGATTCAAAATCAATTGAGAGACTATGGTATGAACTTTTTATCCACTCCTATTTACATTGACAACTCAAGTGCAATCAGCATTATACAAAACCCAGTGAAATTCCCAAAAACCAAGCATATAGACATCAGATTTCACTTTATAAGGGATTGTAATGAAAAGAAGTTAATCCAAGTTACCAAAATACATACTGATGATCAGTTAGCTGATCTATTTACAAAACCGTTTGATGTAGGAAGGTTCACTTTCCTGGTATCAAACATTGGTATGGTAAACATGGATTAATTTGTGTTCATTATTATCTAATTCACATGCTTATTTAAGGGGGAGTCACTGTTTCATTAATAGATGCCTAAGTTTAAACTAACAGCTTGAGTATTTTCTAAAGCTGCTAGTTCATTTTCTCGGACGATTAGTTATTCACTTGATCTGTCAAAGTGTGCAGGGTATTTAGGCAATTTCTTAAATGTGTGCGCGGGACCCAACCTATTCAAAACCTTTAATGGTCCCAGTTTCGTTCAGTTGTAACTACCAGTTACAAAATTTCATACCACGACCTTTCTTTTCTCTCTGAACGATTCACACACTCTTCCTTGCAACCCTAAAACCTCCGTTCAATCTTCAATGGAGTTTGTCAAAGAACACAACTGCCTACCGTACTCTCTAAAGCAATCTGAACTTCAACCGTTCCATGACATGATGGATTTTCTAAGACTCTCCCATATTCATCATGCCCTCAATATCAATCCTACAATATACATATCTCATATTGAGCAGTTCTCGAACTGTGCCTCTGTACAAACTATCAATGGAGTTCCTTCTATAATATCCAAAATTGATGGCACCTCCATCACAATGACTGAGGATTCCATTCGACATCATTTGCATCTTCAAGATGCCACAGGTATAACAAACCTAACCCTTAATGCTTTACATACTGGTCTTCATGATATTGGATATAGGGGTCCTGCTGATTCATTTACTTTCTTGAAAGCACACTTTTCACCTAAATGGAAATATCTTGTGCATATTATTCAGCAGTGTATGAGCCCCAAAAGAACTGGTTGGTCAGAATTTTCCTCCAATATTGCCACTGCCTTAGTGTGTTTTTCAACGAGCCAACAGTTCAATTTTTCAAATATGATTTTTCAGGGGATGTTAAGGCATCATTCCCTAAAGAATGGGAAGTTTTTGATGTATCCTAGATTTTTGGCAGAAATAATTGCACACACTTGCATCACTTCTCATATACATAAGAGGATACATGTTTCCCATCGACACTCACTATCTTCCATTAAAAGGCTTTTAAAACAAAGTGCCAATTTTTTGAGTATAGATGTTCCATTGCCTTCTGCAATGATCAACATCATTCCAAGAAACAGAGGAGAGGGTCCTGAGCAGGCTCAGCCTAACACTACTGCTTCACCCCCAGGACCCCAAACCCCTCCTCATGATACACAAATGCCTTCTGCTCCTATTAATCTGCCAAGATCCACACTTAAATATCTATATAAAAGGAAAAGAGGTCCAGGAGCTCCTTCCTCCTCAGCCCTCAGACAAGAGCCAAATAACCCTGTGCAGGAGGACACTTCTGCACAGAATATCCAAAGGGTACACATTGAGGACACTCCCATCCTCACTCAGGAGGTGGACATCTCACCAGAGATGGTCCATATGGGTTCTGTGGCTGGCACTACTGCTGTCTCTACACAAGAGGCACAGGACAGTGTCAACATCATTAAGACCACACCCATGGCAACAGCAAGTGTGCAAACACCAGCTGGAAGTCCCCAGAACCAAGAACAGAGGGGCCCAGATGTTTTTACTTCTGGTATTCATGCCAGTGATAGATCACAAGCACCACATTTGCTTGCTGATCTTGAGGCTAGTCTGCAACTTATGCTTTTAACGGATCCTAAGATGAAACCTGTTGTAACTATGTTGGAATACCAAAAGTCCATCATTGCTGCACAGGGAGCACAGATTATTGCACTAAAGCAGGCAGAAGCGGCTCAAAATCAGAGAATGGATTATCTCCATAAAGGGTTTACCCTCTGTGGAAATAAGATCATGCAGTTAGAGCGATTGATTCAAACCCAAGTGGCAAAGGTTGTAGGTCCTCCTGACCAAACCAATGCTTCCAAAAAGGGGGAGAATCAGGAGTTTCCTAAAGCAGTCCAAGCAGCTCCAACAAAATCAGTCCAAACAGCCCCAACAGTTCAACCATCTAGGCTAACAGTTCCAACAGCTTCTCAAGCTGTTAGCTTAGAAACTCAAGCTGCTTCTTCAAGACCAACTGGAGTTGTTATAAAAGAGACAACTCTGGCTCCCAGCAGTCCAGTCCAAGCAACATCATCTGCTACAAAAGATAAGGGCAAGGGCATTCTTATTGAGTCTCCAAAGCACAAATTTTCTTCCAGAGAAGCCCAGATTGCCTTTCATGCTGAAATTGCCAGAAAATTAGCAGAAGAACAAGATCAAGAGTTAGACCAGCAAGCCCAGCCCCCAATGGAAGACGATGAAACCTTAGGTGATTACCTAAAAGGGTTTGTGGTCAAGCAAGGAGAAAAGAAGAGGAAGATGCCAACAGGGCATTCTAAGGCTGAGCATAGAAGATTTCTAATAAATTTTGCCTTTGCAGCTGGTATCCCAAAGAAGATGGCTCAGTCCATGAGCACAGAAAGGCTGCAAGATATCCATGACAAAGAGATGGACAAAAGAAAGAAAGCCAAAGTCTCCCAAGAAGTCCAAATATCCCAAGAACCAGTTCAACCTGGTACAAGGAAAGATATAGAGGATGCAAACAAAAAGGGAATGAAGGTCAAGCAAGTTGATCTGTTTGTCAAATCAAGGACTTACAGAATCAAATTTATAGATGGATCTGGTATGTTCTTCAATTTCGAATTCTATTATCTACCAAAAGCTATGCTACTCCAGATGAAATCTGTTAAGATATCTTGTGATAGAGAAGAGATGAAGAAAGAGTTTTTGAAGGCTGTAAATCAGAAACTTGCACAGTTGTAAGTTTTTGAAAGCCATGGTTTGTAAATAACAATTTACTTGTTTATTTCCTTATCTGTATAGAACTTAAAGTCTTGTACAAAGAATTTAAGTTAGGGGCAGATTGTTGGGAAATAGTCTAAGTAAGTTCAAGCTGTTAGTTGGACTTCTCAAACTGTTAGTAGAATTTATATGTAAATACAAAGTTCATGCTGTTAGTTGAAGAATCTCGAGCTGCCAGTGTAAAAGTTCAAGCTGCCAGAGTAAATCAACTCAAGCTGCTCTATTCAAGCTGTCAAGTGATTCAAGCTGCTCAACAGTTTCATAAACAGAAAGTGCTGATATTCAGGAAAAGATATCTACACGAAGATTCCAGCATATCTACTATCAGAGAAGTCATAGTCCTTCAAGGAAACAAATCAAGAAGCAATATAAATACATAGAATATGTCTTTCTATTGTATGGGAGTTTTCTGCATATTCAAGATTGTAATTGCTTTTCGTTTGAGTTTTCATAAGCCTCTAAGGTTGTAAAACCCTAAGAACAATTTGTGTTCTTCGTCTAATCAAACAGATTAGAGGTGATTTTAATCATTGAAGTCAGCAATACAAGCAATTTTTGATTATTACTTTTGTTTATTTGCTATTGATTATGAAAGCTATTGTTAAAATAATTAAGTGTTATTCCGCAAACTTCTTAATTAAACTTCGATTCAAAGCAAGATTATTGATTTATACTCTGATAAATTCAAATCAGTTAGTCTTGGTTAATTAGTTTTAGATCCTGACACATTAAGTATGATTGGGGCGAGGATCAGGAGACATCATATCAGTTATTAAAGCACAACCTCTGCAGCGCGCTTATTTTATCCAAGAGAAGCAAGAAATTTGTAGATTACTGTGATGCTTCACAAAATGGGTTGATATAGAAAGATAGGGTCATAACTTATACTTTATGAAAAACTTATGGTTCACTAGGTGAATTACACAACGCATGATCTAGATCTTGGAGCAGTACTCTTTACCCTTAAGACTTGGAGACATTAGTTGTACGGTAAGAAGTGTACTACACTCACAGACGATAAAAGCCTCGAACACATTTTGAACCAGAAAGAGTCAGATATGAAGTAGTGCCATTGGATGGAGCTAATAAGTGATTGCAACTGTGAAATTCGTTATCACCTGAGGAAAACTAATGTGGTTGCAGACGCTCAGAGCCGAAAGAAACGAGTTAAGCCGTTAAGAGTACCAGCCCTAGTTATAACCATTCAACCAAACCTTCCTTTCTTAGTTCATGGTGCACAAGTAGAAGCTGTTAAGGAGGAAAATATGAAAAACGAAGCCCTGCACGGAATGGATAAATAGTTTGGGATAAGGGTTAATGGAAATCGATACTTCATGAATAGAGTCTGGTTACCCTGTTTTTGATAGAGTAAGAAAATTGGTTACGGATGACGGACACAAATCAAGATATGTCGTTCACCCCGGATCCGATAAAATGTATCATGACCTTAAGGAGCTATACGGGTGGCCTATCATGAAGGATGACATTGCCACATATGTCAACAAATCCTAGCATGTTCCAAAGTTAAGACCAACATCAGAAACCATTTGAGTAATAGTCGACCACCTAAAAAAATCCGCGCGTTCCTATCAATTAAGAAGAACATCAGGATGAATAAGCTAGTCCAAACGTACCTCAAGGAAGTCGTCTCCGGACACGGAGTGCCTATTATAATCATTCCGGATATGGATAGCAGATCTATATCTATGTTTTTGGCAATTATTACAACAAGCTTTGGATACAAACTTGGACAAGAGTACCACATATCACCCTCAGACTGATGGTCAGAATGAAAGAACGATCCAAACCTAGAACATAAGTTAAGAGCCTATGTGATGGATTTAGGGAAGTGTTGGGATACTCATTTGACATTACTAGAACTATCGTACAACAACAACTATCACACACATCTTAAGGTTGCTCCGTTTGAGGCACTGTACGGACAAAAGTGTCGATCACCCCTTGCTGGGCCAAAGTCTGGGACAGTCAAGTCATTGGCCCAGAAATCATACTTGAGACCACCGAAAGGATAGTACAGATACGGAATCGACTAAAGGTTGCCTGCGATTGTCAGAAAGTTATGGGAGAAAATCCCTTGAGTTCTAATTAGGAAACGAGTACCGATGAAAGTCTCGCCATGGAAGGGCGTGATACGATTTGGGGAAAAACAAGGATAACTGAATCCTCGTTACATTGGACGATGCAAGGTCATAAAAAGAATTGGACTAATAGCTTATCATTTATAGCTACCACCAGAGCTTAGCAGCATGCACAATACCTTTCATGTATCGAATTTGAAGAAGCGTTTGTTAGAGGAGACATTTGTTACCCCCTTGGAAAAGATCCAGCTAACTGATAAACTTCGCTTCATCAAAGAGCCGGTTGAAATCATGGACCGTAAGGTCAAAGGAGTGAAGCACAGTTTTATACCCATCCTCAAGGTCAGATGGAATTTTAGACATGGACTAGAATTCACTTTGGCATGCAAAGGCCAGTTTAACCAAAGATACCCTCACCTAATACTAAGTAACAAGACCTCTGAGGAAACAAGACAAAATTTCAGGACGAAATTCCTTTAATAGGGGGAGATTGTAAAATCCGGCATTAACCCAGGTTAGCAACTACGACCTAATCAGTATTTAATGGCCATTTATAACCTAATAAGTGGTCAGTAGAAATTAATCAAAGTGATTAACAAGGTTAATGAAGAAATTCAACTCAATTAGAATCAAATTCATCGATGCGATGAATCGGAAAATCAATTAATCCGATCGATTTACGATATGATTAATTCAACTAAGTACATAATTAAATTATGATTAGTGACACTAATCATACACTAATACAATTACTTAACATTAATTATGCAAGACTAAAACAATTCATTAAAATAATGAATCCAAAAGTATTTATGAAATTACAAATAAAGGGAAATACAAGAATACGTTTCTAAATACTTTTATACAAAAAAAATAGAAATACCTGAAAAATACATCAATAAATCTGGACCTATGATGTGCTTTTATAGAGTTTGACTTTAATATTTTATTACGAAACTCATTTCTACTTTAAACATAATCATTTTGCTAAAAGGTGCACTCAACCTCCAACATTTCAACTCACTTTTTCCATCTATAAATAAGACCTCATTTTCATATTTCATTTCCACACTTTCAAGATCAAAAATCCACCTTTCTTTCTCTCCCAAAACCGGCCACAAGGTTGCAAGAACACCAAAACTTTGCAACTTTGTGTTCTTGCATTCTTTCAAGCATTTTTGGTGCAACAAAGTTCAAGAACTCAACTTCTACTCATTTTCATTCTCCCAACACTTCAAAGTAAGTAATTACTAACTTATTTCATCATATATTTATGTTTATATAAGTCTTGCATAATATATATAATCACCAACAACAACAAGTTTCATAAAAACTCAAGTTTATAAGTTACTAGTTTTGTTTTTAAGTTGTTTTGTTCAAATGTGTTTTTAAATATACAAATACATCATATAAGTGTAAATATTATGAAAACAAGTGATATATATGTGTTTTATAACTTTTATACAAGTAGTCTTTGAATAAACAACAAGAATCACTAATTATTTCAAGTTTATGAACTACGGATTTTCGGCAGAAAATTTGTATCGACTTTGAAAAATCATAACTAATTCATACTTTAAAAAAATGAGTTGATTCTTGTCTCAAAAGTTAGATCTATGTCTTAACTAAAAATCTGGAAGTTTTCATAATTTATTATGGGGTTTAGAACCCCCAGATATTATTTGGGAACCCGAAAGTTTGACAGCTCAAAAATGGCCAACATAGGGTTTTCAACAAGCTTTTTCCCTAACCTAAACACCTCAAAAAATGGTCATTCTTGACTTTAAAAATTCTTTGTATATAGTAGTTTAATGTCCAAGAAAACCAAAGCCTAAATCGTTTTGGAGCTTGGTCAAAAATAGCCTCAAAGTAGGCCGAAAAACCTTCGAAAAGCTGGAAAATTATATATATATAAACTTGACGTTTTAAGTGGATTTTATTTATAAACTTGTAATGTTGGGTGATTTAAAACATAACAAAATTTATACATACATATTATCATATATGGGAGTTATTAGATCTCTTATATCATTTAGGACTCGTTTAAACGCGTCCGGTGTCATCACTCATCAACAACGTAAATCGTCGTTTTTACGATCATTTTGTCATCAACATGCGGTTAGTCCTCATAACCCCTATTTTCGCACTGTTATGTTTTGGGGTTGAAATAAATGCTACGTTTTCATATGGACACGAAAACAACTTCATTTCTATTATGTATTACACATGTGGTTCCATCAGCCCTCAAATCATGAACCGTTAATTGCATTTATTTGTAAGCGCGAATATATATCGTGGATAGATCTGTCAGGAGTCATGTCCCCCATTCGGGTTAGTTCAGCTCGGCTAACAGCGGGTGCATATATATTCAACACACGGTATTACGTATGGGAATACTCCACAGGGCAAACTCATTTAATTAAGCTTCGGTTGCATGATGGTTTATATGTAATACATAACATGGAATTTATGATTTTATAAATTCAAACTCAACTGTTTTGTCCATACAAGTCAGTTTTACGTGTAAACCTATGAGTTCACCAACAATTTGTTGACGTATTTTAGCATGTATTTTCAGGTGATTAAGACATGCACATTTATCGGAAGCATTCCAAGGCTTCCGTTCATTTTGGAGTCGCATCATTTTCAAACTCAGAGATGTATTTGCATCTTTATTGATAACTAATTTATGTATCTAAATCTTGGTATTTTAAGAATTACTTACGCTGTATTTTGGTTATGTAAAACAATTTGTATATTTGAAGATAAATCAATGTATTTTTGAAAACGTCCATATAGTGGTCGTTCGTTATGATTATGGTTACGCTTTCGCGACGTCACGCTTCGTTGCCAACCGGGGTAACGGGGTGTGACATCCTCACTCAACCTCCATTTGATGACCACTTTTCTCTATAAGTAGAGATCCAATTCCTTCATTTTATTCACACCATCTAAACAACAGAAATTCTCTCTCTCTCTCTCTCTCTCTCTCTCTCTCTCTCTCCTATCTTTCAATCCGGCCAAGAAGCTGTAAGGCCTGCTCTCTACGGATCTATCTGAACGCGACACCTTCCAACGAGTGCGGAATCCTCGTTAGCGGCTTGACGGAAAGACCACGCACACCGAAACACGGAGACTAGCACGGTGACAGACGAACAACCAGAACGCCCCAACACGGTGATTCTTTCCACACGAAACTCACTGATTGTAATCAAGTTCGAGATCACCTCTTGCTAATTCTCTGACAAATTCTGCAAAAGTCTGATAATTAATCGAATTAACCCTTATTTATACTGACAGGTTCGACTTTGTCTAGGACAAATTCGAACTTGGCCCAAGGCCTATTCAAACTTGTCCTCCTAGACAAATTCGAACTTAGGCCTAAACTCGAACCTTATCTTTCAAACTTATGTTTGAACTTATGTTTTATCTTATGTTTGAATTTATCTTTGAGTTTTATGTTTGAACTTATTGTAATACATTACCCTAAATTCAAACATACAATCAATCAATATCAAACATACATAATCAAACATATATATCAAACACTTGTTAATATTCAATATCAAGTAAAATGACTTACACAAAATGCTATCTAAACTTAGACTGTTATCGTCACACAGGATGTACTAACAGACTCCCCCTTGACGATAGCTTCTAACTTTTTAAATTTTGTCTAACTACTTGAACTATATAAACTACTACCTGCATATAAGCCTATATCTATACATACTCTAACTATCTTTTGGAATTTCCTAGCTTCAGATCTCCATCTTTCGTGAAAGAAGATAGGCTGATCGTGTAGCTTCTTTAGGTCATCCTTGGATAGGTTTACTAGATGTAACGGATCATACACTCACAAAATAACTTTGTCTTCTGCATCTTCCATCACAGCTTCAGCAGTATCATTATCTACATACCACCACTTCATGTTACTAAGAACACCTTGTGGCATCGATTTCATAGGCACCTTCTTCAGACACTTTACAGGCTTATATACCATTCTAGCCCATGGCCTTCCTGTATGTGGATCTATTCTTGTCTCATCTTCTACCCTCTTGTCTGATCTTGGCTTTAGTCTTTCAAATTTTCCGGACCGACCCTCTTTTCTGATTATCTTCGCGATCACTTCAGCGTAAGGGTCGTCACCGATATTGATCAATTCCTTCCAGGCTAATTCCTTTACTTCTACCTTCGGCAATGTGTTAAACACTCTGAGCGTTCGCCTAAGGTATTGAAGTCCATCTCTTCTCTTTAGTATGAATAGCTGCAGTTCTCTATCAAAGAACTAGCTTATAATTCCACCTGAGAGATTTTCAGATCCTGGCACTCTCATCTTCTGCTTCCTCTTCGGCTATCCCTTCTTCTCTTCCTTTCTGAACCATAGATTTAGCAATTCAACTCTTGTTGGTTCTTTCTCAACTTCCTCCAGTTCAGAGTCTTCTACTGAGGCCAACTTAATTTCGTCATATCAATCACATTTTGTTCGCTCTGCACGTAAAGTTCTTTGATGGTTTGAGAATTAATGATTACTTCATCAACATTATCATCTTCATCTTCTACCACCTCATCATCAGACTTCCAATCTACTACATCTTCCGGAACAAACTGTCCTTCTTCCAATTCTCCTACATCTTCTTCAAAATCAAAGTCAAAAAGTGTTTCTTCTTCTTCTTCTATATCTATGAGAGCGTCTATCATCTCACTCTCTACAACCTTAGAAGAACTAGCTTCACCTCCTTCGACTCCAGACTGACTAGGCTCCCCCTGAACTGATGAATGCTGAGCAGTTAGAAAATTTTCTGGCTCACTTTCTTTTCATGCATCGGGATCATTCCCATCGTCATCTTCTCTCCTAATCTCTTCACCTTCTCTGCAGCTGGTCTCCCCCTAAGACTGAAGATTTTTCATTAGCTTCTCAAGGAGGGACTTCATGTTTTTTATCACAGCAGCTTGATCAGCAACAAATGTTTTCAATTCAATATTTTCCTGATCAATTTTTGCATTATGCGCTTGTAGCTCACTAACTGCTTTGGTCAGTTGGAAGATTTGGATTGTCTGGAAATCAACTTTCCTTCTTAGTTCTGAGAGTCGCTGGTTATCTGTGAATGCGGATGATGTGGATGGAACGGATTTTATTGGAGATGGCATGATTGATGGTTGAACATATGGTTGAACGGATGGTTGAGCGGCAGGGATCTCAGGCTCTGAAGCTGAAGCAGATAAAGCTCCCTGCATAAACCTATGTCTTTTGGCCCTTTGCCATGGCACTAATGGAGAAGGATCTTCAGCTTCAAAATCAGAGTCATCGTTATCTGAATCTCTAGCTGCTCTATGTCCTTCCTCTTTATTACTTACCACAACTCTTGATCCGTATCTACCTATACGAATAGTCGGATTAACAGATTCAACGGCCACTTCTTCCACTTCCATCTCTTCAGCTTCCTCAGATTCAGATTCTGAAGTGGTCACTGCTTGACCCTCTACTTCAGGCTGATACTCATCCACGTCTCTAAAAATATCATCATCATGAAGATCAATTGGTGGATCCAAAACATTCTGAACTAGCTGTTCAGTTAGATTGACGTCTGCATTAATCCCCTGAGCCTAGATTTCTTCTAAAGTTTCTACTCTAGGATCAATCTCTGGCTCCGCGCTTGAAAGGCCCGCAACATCCAATGATGGACCTACTGCCAATGATGATTGGGCTCTGCTTGACGAAGGCCTTGATGCCTGAGTTTGTCTATCTTAAGCTCTTGGCCTCCTTCTTTGTTCTGCTGGAGGTCGTTGCTGTTGCTGAGGTTGTTGCTGCTGTGGCTGTACTTGCTGCGGCTGTGGCCCTTCTCCAGCCAGTTTTCACCCTCTGGGGCCACATACTCTGGATTTACCACTGCACCAAAAAGAGGTGCATCTAGTGGTCTAATCACCTCAGCCCTACGGGCGTTATGTGATTGACAATCAGCAAAAATACGCTTGTCTATCACTGCCACACTCTGAATATCTGCTAGTTGTGGCAGATTCGGCAAAAAGTGTCGAGTCAGCATCATTACAAATCGCGGATACATCAGAAATCTCTCCCGCGCTGGAGCCTTGATCTGGTGCACGAACTCCGCAAAGAACATCTCCGAAAAGCTGAAACTTTTATTATATACCAAGGCAATCATAGACGACTGCATCTTGGATACCATATAATCAAAACCCGCCTTTTTAGGTGCGAAGCACACCATAATTACATGCGCTAGGTACCTCCATTGGCCTATCAACCCGCTTTTCATATAGGCAGCTTTAGCAATATCTAGGCCATAACCCATTCTCAAAAAGGCCGCTTGCCTTATGCTCAATGTGAAATCAATCGGCCCAGCTTCCTGTTCTACTGTCCCGAGCTGCAAAACTCTACGCAGTATATCCGCTGAAAACACAATAGGATGCCCATCCACTCTTGTCCTTAATACTGAAGGTGTCACAGTACAGTCGACTTGCAAATGATCCAAGAATGGCCTAACATATGGCAATATGATCTGTACATTATGTGAAAGAGCATATGACACCCTGGAATGTGCCAAGAAATCCACCATGGGTCTAAACGCCTGAGCTTCAGGAAGCTCCCGATCTGGCGATATGACCATATTATGCTTCTGAAAGAAGGCTCTTTCACCCAAATCTGCTCATCAAACAATAACATATATTAGAAGTGAAATATAAAAATGAAACTTGTTTAGTTTCAAATTTGTTTTATTTTGAACTTATGTAAGTTCAAAATCCAACACATATGAATTTCTACAAGTTTGAATTTAAAATTATGCAAACATTTCGATTTTAATAATAAACTCGAATGACATGTTCGAATTTGACTGCATTCGAGTTTGTTCACACATTCGACTTTCCTGACAAATTCGAAGATAATGAACAAATTCGAATTCGGTCACTTTTGAACACAAATCCATGACTTAAACCCTATTAGACTTAGAAAATAGTATTCAATAGTCCTATTAGGTTCTAATCTAAGATATATGTAACTTATTTGAAGTTTTACCGGTTAAAACTTGTGATTTTGAATCACTAAGTTTTAAACTTTAAAACTTCAAAATCGGTCAATTTTTTTGCAATAAATGAGTCCTAAACTACCTAAATCTTGTACAACACTTATGTTTATACCTAGATTAACAAGTAGATTCGAACACAAGTGGACAAAACTTCGAGTAACAGTGAAAGAATCGAAACGGTAAACTCGAACACAAGTTCGAAATCGCAGGTGGGTAAGTTCGAAGCAATAGAATCGAAAGTAGGTGACATTAATGAGTCACTGTTGACCTTTATATACTAACCATGTTCGAAGTTGTCTTTAAATTCGACTTTACTGACAGTTTCGAATATTAATTCGACTTTGTCTTAAATTCGAATTTAAATGAAAATTTTGAAAATCTTTGAATAAATTTCAACTTTTCCAACTTTTTCATATATTTCAACCTTTTCGTGTAACGGAACAAACTATGCAAAATTATTCACAAAGCGATAGATCTTCATGTAATGTATGTTTATTCAACTAAAAATGCATCCTCAGTAACTTTGACCTTTTTCCTAAAATAAAAAATAAAAATAAAAAATAAAAATAAAAATAAACTAAAATAAAATAAAATAAACTAAAATAAAATTTTGAACAAAATTTAAAGTTAAACTACTCTAAAATACTTTTAAAATTTACATCCTATACTTAATAGAATATTTTTGACGAGAAAGTCACAGAAAGGTTCAATCAGATAGCAGTGTCAAATACGCACTTTCAGTATCTTACTTTCACACTTAGGAATTTTTTATTCCTTTGATTCTTTGTCGTGACACACATTTCTAGGCGATTGTTGGTATTATTTTCCCTTTAAACATGTTACACTTTGGAATATCCCTTGGCCTTTTTATTTATCAAGAAACCACCTTACGTGTCTCATACTTAGACATACATTTATGATCAAGGCATACACACAATGATTATAACTTTTCGGTATTGCAAATTTTCTTTAAAAGGCAAACGTCGGACACAGTTCTGTATTTACATACAACAGAGTGTCTTAGTTTGTCTTAAAGTTTATTTTTAAAGTTAGCAAGACAGCGGTGACATGTATGTACCGACGTACAACAAAGCGACTTATCTTGCTAACTCGAGTCAAACCAGAGGCATCAGGTCTGTACTTACGTACAACAAAGTTACTTGTTTTGACTCTCAATTCAGTATCATGATTTTTCTGTTCTTTTCTTTTCTTTAAGATGTATTTGATGTTGCTATACATCCCCCAGAAAATTTGCATACCTCATTTAGAATCAATGTTTGTATGTCTCTAACATAAAAATTAAGACCATTTGGTCATACATCTAAGTTAGTGTAGAGTCTTGTCACTACGGATCTATCTAGACGCGAGACCGTCAACGAGTGCGGAATCCTCGTTAACGGGTTGACGGAAACAACTCTTACTCGAAACACGGAGACTATCAACGAGCTGCACGAACTAACAAGAACGCACCTACTAGAAGATTCTCTCCGAAAGAACACTCAATTAGCTGATAAACTCGAGATCGCCTATTTGCTTAATCCCTCACGAATTCTGCAAAAGTCCACTAATGATTCGAGTTAATCCCTAATTATAGAGGCTAATTCGAGTTTGTCATGGGTCAAACTCGAATCAGGCCCAAGGCCCATTTGAGTTTGTCCCATTGACACTCTCGAATCTGCCTAAGGATGTACATTCGAATCTGCCTAAGTAACTCATTCGAATCTGACCTAGATTCGAATCCTAGTCCTTAGAGTATTCGAATTTACTCTTTCACATATTTAACTTAGTATTGAAACTTATGTTTTCAACTTATGCTTGAATTTATCTTTGAACTTTATGTTTGAACTTCTTGTAATATGTTACATCAAGTTCAAACATACAATTAATAACTGTCAAACATATAAAAACATATATATCAAACACTCGTTAATTCCAAATACTTTGAATATTACTTGTACCAAAATGCCAGATCACTTAGACTTCTATCGTCACACAGTGTGTACCAATAGACTCCCCCTTGACGATAGCTTCTAACAATTTACATCTTGATTAAGTACTAGAGCTATATATACTACTACCTGCGTATATACCTGCATCTATACATACTCTGACTACTTTTTGGAACTTTCTGGCTTCAGATCTCCATCCTTCATGAAAGAAGATATGCTGACCATGAAGCTTCTTCAGATCGTCCTTTGATAAGTTTATCAGATGTAGAGGATCATATACTCGCAAAATTACTTTGTCGTCAGAATCCTCCATTATTGCTTCAGCCGTTTCGTTGTCAATGTACCACCACTTCATGTTGCTCAAAATATCTTGTGGCATCCTCTTCATTGGCACCCTTCTTAAGCATTTAACAGGTTTGCTAACCATTTTCGCCCATGGTCGACCTGTATGAGGATCTATTCTTGAAGTATCCTCGACTCTTTTTCCAAACCTCGGTTGGAGACTCTCAAACCTTCCAGATCTCCCCTCTCGTCTGATTATCTTAGCGATCACTTCAGCATAGGGATCATTTCCGATATTGATCAACTCTTTCCAGGCTAACTCCTTCACCTCTACCTTCGGCAATGTATTGAATACTTTAAGCTTGCGCCTCAGGTATTGGAGACCATCTCTTCTCTTTAGAATAAAAAGTTGCAGTTCCCTGTCGAAGAACCAGCTAATAATACCTCCCGAGAAGTTTCCTGCACCTGGAATCCTCATATTCTTCTTTATCTTTGGCTCAGTTTTCTTCTCTTCCTTGCGGAACCATAGATTTAACAATTCAGCTCTGCTAGGCTCTCTTTCAGCCTCCTCCAGTTCTGAATCATCTACTGAAGCCAATTTGACTTCATCAATATCTATTACATTTTGATCACTTTGCTCATATTGTTCTGTGACAGGCTGTGATTGAATGATTACTTCATTTACATTGTCGTCTTCATCTATCACAACCTCATCATCAGACTTCCACTCCGCAATATCATCTGGAACAAACTCTCCTTCTTCTAGATCTTCTATATCATCTTCAAAATCGAATTCAAGATCTAGAGGAGCTCTATTTGATCTCGGCAGCTTGTCTCCCCCTGAGCCTTTAGATTTTTCATTAATTGCTCAATCAGGGAGCGCATCGATCTTATTTCGGCCGCTTGATCAGCTACAAAGGTTTTCAGCTCCAAGTTATCTTCCTGAACCTTATCCACAATCTTCTTCAGGTCGGCATTCTCGATATCTAGATTGGCATTATGCTTCTGAATTTCACCGATAGCCGTCGTCAGGCCAAAGATTTGAATCTTCTGGAAGTCAACTCTGCTCTTCAGTTCCAAAAACCTTTGATTCTCCATGAAGGTGGATGAGGTGGATGGAATGGATTGTATTGGGGTCGGAATGATTGGAGATGGAATGTACGGTTCAACGGGTGGTGGTGGTGGTGGTATGGTAGTTTCAGAGGACGGAGGCTGAGGAATTTCTAGCTGAGCAGCAGAAGCTGAGGTAGCTCCCTGCATAAAACGGTGTCGTTTAGCCCTTTGCCTTGTTATCAATGGAGCAACTTCTTCCTCAAAATCCGAGTCATCAGACTCCCTTGATGCTCGTCGCCTTGTAGTTTCGTCAGTCACCACTAACCTCGATCCGTACGTTCCTATCTGGACAGATGGTTCCTCGGTTACAGTCTCTGGAGCTTCAACCTCAATCTTTTCCATATCTGTCAGGATCTAAAACTGAATTACCAAGATTAACTGATTTGAAATTTATCAGAGTATAAATCAATAATCTTGCTTTGAATCAAAGTTTAATCAAGAAGTTTGCGGAATAACACTTAATTATTTTGACAAAAACTTTCAGAACCAATGAAGCATAAAACATAAGAAGTAATCAAGACTGTTTGTATTGCTGAATTCAATGATTACAATCACCTCTAATCTGTTTGATTAGACGAAGAACACAGACTGTTCTTAGGGTTTTACAACCTTAGAGGCTTAAGAAAACTTAACCAACGAAGCAATTACAGACTCAAAAATATGCAGAAAACTCCTATACAATAGAATGACCTATTCTCTGTATTTATATTGCTTTTTGGACTTGTTTCCTTGAAGGACTATGACTTCTCTGATAGTAGATATGCTGGAATCTTCGTGTAGATATCTTTCCTGAAAATCAGCACTTTCTGTTTATGAAACTGTTGAGCAGCTTGAATCTCTTGACAGCATGAACTGAGCAGCTTGAGTTGTTTTGCTCTGGCAGCTTGAACTTTTACACTGGCAGCTCGAGTTTCTTCAACTAGCAGCATGAACTTTGTATTTACATGTAAAATCTACTAACAGGCTGAGAAGTCTAAACTAACAGCTTGAATGTACTTAAACTATTTCCCAACAATCTCCCTCTAACTTAAATTCTTTGCACAAGACTTTAAGTTCTATACAAAAATGGAAATAAATAAGTAAACTGTTATTTACAAACCAAGGCTTTCAAAAACTCACAACTGTGTAAGTTTGTGATCTATAGCCTTCAAAAATTCTTTCTTCAACTCTTCTTTGTCACAAGATATTCTAGCTGATTTAATTTGCAGCAGCATATCTTTTGAAAAATTGTAAAAATCAAGATTGAAGAAGATACCAGATCCATCTGTGAATTTGATTCTGAATGTCTTTGACTTGACAAACAGATCAATCTGCTTGATCTTTTTCCCTTTCTTTTCAGCACCTTGTATCTCTTATCTTGCAAACTCAGGGTCAACCACTGTACTTAGATCTTTAATGAGTTGCTTGACCTGTGGAAGAGCAGACCTCACTTGTGTAACTGACCCTATATTGTACATCTTTATCAATTCATCTCTGGTCAGCTTCTGTACTATCTGCCAAAAAGTGTCATACTCCTCTTCAGGTCCAGACTCTCTTCTGATCACAAACTTCATTCTCAAGTCACGGTCATCCAGTGACTTAGCAAACCAGTAGTTGATTTGAGGCTTTTTAAAATCATGCTGATCAATCAGCTTCTCTATCTCCATAGCCTTTTGTAGTTGTTGCTCAAAGAGCACCCTTTTAACCGATGAAGGAATAGAGACAACTTCTTGATTAGGGGGAGCAGGTGCACTGGCACCAGCTTCAGCTTGGACTGATTGGGTTGATGGTCGAGCTTCTGGAGAGACTTGTGTTCTCAGTCTTTTGTCCATCTCCTTATCATGAATCTCCTGCAGCCTTTCAGTAGACATGGACTGAGCCATTTTCTTTGGAATACCTGCTGCAAAGGCAAAATTGATAAGAAATCTTCTATGCTCAGCCTTGGAGTGCCCTGTTGGCATCTTTCTTTTCCTTTCTCCTTGCTTGACCACAAACCCCTTTAAGTAATCACCTAAAGTCTCATCATCATCTATTGGGGTTTGGGCTTGCTGCTCTAATTCTTTGTCTTGTTCTTCTGCTATTCTTCTGGCAACTTCAGCATCAAAGGCAATTTGGGCTTCTTTTGAAGAAAATTTATGCTTTGGAGACTCAATGAGAATGCCCTTGCCCTTGTCTTTTGTAGCAGATGTTGTAGCTTGGACTGTGCTTGATGGAGCTTGAATTCCTTCTCTGATCACAACTCCAGTGACTTTTGAAGGAGCAGCTTGAGTTTCTAGGCTAACAGCTTGAGAAGCTGTTGGGACTGCTAGCCTAGAAACTGGGACTGTTGGTGCTACTTGGACTGTTGTTGTTGTTGGAGCTGCTTGGACTGATGTAGGAACCTCCTGATTCTCCCCCTTTTTGGAAGCATTGGTTTGGTCAGAAGGACCTACAACCTTTGCCCCTTGGGTTTGAATCATCTGCTCTAATTTCACAATTTTATTTCCACAGAGAGTAAAGCCTCTGTGAAGATAATCCATCCTCTTATTCTGAGCAGCCTCTGCCTACTTGAGAGCAAAAGTTTGAGCTCCCTGTGCAGCAATGATGGACATTTGATAGTCTAACATGGCTACAACAGGTTTGAGCCTGGGATCCGTTAAAAGCAGTTGTTGCAGACTAGCCTCAAGATCAGAGAGCACCTGAGGTGCTTGTGATCTATCACTGACATTGAAACCAGAAGTAGAAACTTCTGGGCCCCTCTTTTCTTGGTTCTGGGGACTTCCATCTTGTGTTTGCACACTTGCTGTTGCCATGGGCATGGTCTTAGATATGTTGGCCCTGTCTTGTGCCTATTGTGCAGAGACATCAGTAGTGCCAGCCACAGAACCCATATGAATCATCTCAGAAGAGATGTTCACCTCCTGAGAGAGGATGAGAGTTTCCTCAACTGGTTCCCTTTGGATATTCTGTGCAGGAGTATCCTCCTGCACAGGGATATATGGCTCTTGCTGATGTGAGGAGGAGGAAGGAGCTCCTGGTCCCCTTTTTCTTTTGTATATGTTTCTGAGTGGGCGTGTTGGCTGTACAAAAGGATCAGAGGGAGTTTGTGTATCATGAGGAGGGGGTTGGGGTCCTGGGGGTGTAGCAGTAATGATGGGCATAGCCTGCTCAGGACCCTCTCCTCTGTTTCCTGAAATGATGTTCATCATTGCAGAGGGCAATGGAACATCTACACTGACAAAATTGGCACTTGGCTTTATCAGCCTTTTGATTGAAGACAATGAGTGCCTATGGGAAACATGTATCCGTTTATGTAAATGTGGAGTTGTGCAGGTGTGTGCAATAATTTCTGCCAAAAACCTAGGATACATAAAAAATTTCCCAGTCTTTAGGGAATGATGCCTTAACATCCCCTGAAAAATCATGTTTGAAAAATTGAACTGTTGGCCAGTAGAAAAGCACACTAAGGCAGTGGCAATATTTGAAGAAAACTCAGACCAACCAGTTCTTTTGGGGCTTAAACATTGCTGAATAATATGCACAAGGTATTTCCATTTAGGAGAAAAATGTGCCTTAAGAAAAGTAAAAGAATCAGCAGGACCCCTATAACCAATATTTTGAAGACCAAAATGTAAAGCTTGAAGGGATAAGTCGGTTATACCTGAGGCATCTTGAAGATGCAAGTGATGTCCGATGGATTCCTCAGTGATATTGATGACAGTATCATCAATCTTGGATATGAGGGTAGGCACTCCATTGATGGTTTGAACAGATGCATGATTCCAAAACTGTTCAATATGGGAGATGTATGTAGTAGGGTTTATGGTCAGGGCATAGTAGATATGGGAGTGCCTGAGGAAATCCATCATTGCATGAAACGGTTGAAGTTCAGAGTGTTTTAGGGTGTATGGGAGGCAGTTATGCTCTTTTACGAACTCCATGGATGAACAAACGATGGTTGTAGGGTTTGAAAGAAGAATGTGTGATTCGTTCAGAGAGAAAGCAGAAGGCCGTGGAAGAAGAATATGTAACTGGTAGTTACAACTGAACGAAACCGGGACCTTTAAAGGTTTCGAAAAGGATGGGTCCCGCGCACACATTTGAAAAATTACCCAAATACCCTGCACACTTTGACAGATCAAGTGAAAATAACTAGCAGTCCGAGAAAATGAACTAGCAGCATGAGAAAATACTCATGCTGTTAGTGTAAAATTGTGCAACTTTTCAATGGAACAGTGTCTCCCCCTTAAATTAGCATACTGAGTCGATAATAATGAAAACCAATTAATCCATGTTTACCATACCAATATTTGATATTAGGAAAGTGAACATTCCCACATCAAAAGGTTTTGTAAATAGATCAGCTAGCTGATCATCTGTATGTATTTTGGTAACTTGGATTAATTTCTTTTCATTACAATCTCTGATGAAGTGAAACCTGATTTCTATATGCTTGGTTTTTGGGAATTTCACTGGGTTTTGCACAATGCTAATTGCACTTGAATTGTCAATATAAATAGGAGTGGATAAGAAATTCATACCATAGTCTCTTAGCTGATTTTGAATCCACATTACCTGGGAGCAGCAGCTTGCAGCTGCTACGTATTCTGCTTCAGTGGATGATGTGGAGACAGTTGTTTGCTTTTTGCATTGCCAAGAGACCAGTCTTGCTCCTAAGTATTGACATCCACCAGTTGTGGATTTTCTGTCAATGTTGCAACCACCGTAGTCACTGTCAGAATATGCAGTTAGTTCAAAAGGAGAGTCTTTGGGATACCATAGGCCTAAATGTGGTTGGCCTTTAAGGTATCTGAAGATTCTCTTGACAGCAACCAAGTGAGAATCCTTTGGTGAACATTGAAACCTGGCACACACACAAACAGCAAACATTATATCAGGTCTAGAAGATGTTAGATACATGAGAGATCCTATAAGGGATCTGTATAGATGAATGTCCACATCTATGCCATCTTTGTCTGTATGGAGCTGTTTATGAGGATCCATTGGAGTGCTTGCAACCTTTGTGTCTTGATAGCCAAACTTTTCCAGTATGTCTTTGACATACTTTGATTGACTTATGAATAGACCAGTAGGCTTCTGTTTCACCTGCAGCCCTAGAAAGAATGTGAGTTCCCCCATTGAACTCATTTGAAACTTTTTGTGCATTAGGGCCTCAAAATCTTTGCACAACTTATCATTAGTTGAGCCAAAAATGATGTCATCAACATAGATCTGGACAAGAAGAATCTCAGCTTTGATGGATTTAGTGAAAAGTGTTTTGTCCAGAGTGCCTCTCTTGAATCCATTCTGTAGAAGATATGATGACAGTGTGTCATACCCTGCTCTGGGGGCTTGGTGAAGACCATAGAGAGCTTTGTCTAGCTTGTACACCCTGTCTGGATACTTGTAGTCTTCAAAACCAGGAGGTTGACACACATACACTTCCTCTTCAATTGTCCCATACAGGAAAGCAGACTTAACATCCATTTGATACACTTTAAATCCTTTGAAACTTGCATATGCTAGAAACAGTCTGATGACTTCAATTCTTGCTACTAGAGCAAAGACATCATCATAATCTATTCCTTCTTCTTGAGTGTACCCTTAAGCTACTAGTCTTGCTTTGTTCTTGATGACTATTCCTCTCTCATCCTTCTTGTTTCTGAACACCCATCTTGTACCTATTGCTCTCTTACCTTTAGGAAGATCCACCAGAGTCCATACATTCTGAATTTTGAACTGTAAAAGCTCTTCCTGCATAGCTTCAATCCAGGATGAATCTTTTAGTGCTTCGGATGCCTTTTTGGGTTCTAGTTGAGACATGAAACAGGCATGTTCAAAAGCTGCTAGACTGAATTCAGGAACTGCTTGTTCAGCAGCAGCAGTCTCATTGTGAACCATCTTCCTTGTTTGAACAGGAGTGCTTGGATCACCCAGTATTTGATGGAGAGGGTGATACTTATGAACTCTTAGTGTGGGCTCTCTTTCTGTTTGAAAGGAAGTTCCAAGGTTTGTATCATCTCCATCAGAACCAGTGAATGGTTCAGTTTCTGGAACAGCTTGAGTTTCTAGGCTAACAGCTTGAGAAGCTGTTGGGACTGCTAGCCTAGAAACTGGGACTGTTTCCTTTTGTGTTGGAGCTGTGCTGTCAGGACTTGAGAATGGCACTTCAGTGTCGGGATTTGCATCATGTTGAGTGCTCAGGACCCCTGGAGGATCACATGACAGAAGTGGTAGAGTGGTGAAATCATCCCAACTTGTTGAATCTGCAGCAGTCTGAAACTTTGTGCCAACAACATGAGAAATTGTATTGGCAGCATGAGAATTTGTGTTAGCAGCTTCAACCCTGTATGCATCAGCTTCTGCAGTATACTCAACAAAGCTCAGAGAATTTGTTAGTGAATCTAAATCAAACAACCAATCAGGACCAGTGCATTTGATATTAGCAGTATTTTCATTAAATTCAACATTGGCACTTTCTTCAATTGTTTTAGACACACTGTTGTATACTCTATAGGCTTTGCTTTGAGTTGAGTATCCTACAAAGAATCCTTCTTCAGCTTTACTCTCAAACTTCCCTAAGTGAGTCTTAGTGTGAAGGATAGTACATGGGCATCCAAAAGGCTTGAAGAAAGCTATTAGGGGACTTCTGTTATGGAATAACTCATAGGGAGTTTTCCCTTGTGATTGGACAACCTGAACCCTATTCAGAACATAACAGCCTGTATTAACAGCTTCTGCCCAGAAAGTCATTGGCAGATTTGAATCAGCTAACATTGTTCTAGCAGCCTCAATTAATGTTCTGTTCTTTCTTTCAGCTACACCATTTTGCTGTGGTGTTCTTGGTGCACTATATTGTCTTGCAATGCCTTTGGACTCACAGAAACTGTTTAGAATGTGATTTTTAAATTCAGTTCCATTGTCTGATCTTATCACCTTAACTTTGGAATTGGATTGGTTTTCTATCTTAAGGACAAAAGACTTAACTAGCTCAGCAGTTTCATCTTTGGACCTAAGAAAGTAAACCCAAGTAAATCTGGTGAAATCATCAACAATGACTAAACAGTATGCCCTTTTATTCAAACTCAAAACAGATGTTGGACCAAATAGATCCATATGTAACAACTGAATAACAGATGAGATTGAATTTACTTCTTTGGCCTTATGAGAAGTTTGTGTTGCTTACCTTTAAGACATGCTACACAATGATCATCACAAATGAACTCCTTTTGTGGTAATCCTCTTACCAGATTTTTTTTAACTAAAGCATTCATGGACTTGAAGTTCATGTGACACATCCTTCTATGCCAAAGAGCAGACTCATTTGATGATGCTTTGGATATTAAACAGCTTAAAGTATTTGATTTAGTCAAGAGATCTGTGTCCAGGCAATAAACATTGTCCTTTCTTGGTGTTCTTAGTAAAACAAGTTTTTCAGGAACTTTGAAATCCTTTGAAAGAACAATGCACTCAGAATCTGTGAACAGAACAATGTTTTGTTTGTCACAGATTTGAGAGACACTCAATAAATTGTACTTAAGCTGTTCAACATACAGAACATCATGGAATGTCATGTTGCCTGCATTAACAGTACCTTTACCTGTAACCTTACCTCCTTCTGAGTTGCCTCCAAATGCAACAAAACCTCCATCAAAACCTTTGAAATTTGACAAGCATTCAGAATTGCCTGTCATGTGCCTAGAGCATCCACTGTCCAGATGCCATCTTGTTCTATGAGGAGACCTGTGGTTGCCCTGCACAAATAACAGCTTAGTTAGTAGTGGAGTAAACCCAAACCAAATGGGTTTTGGGTTGGCCTTGTACATTGACATAACTAAAAACTGTTTTTGACTTCTTATATTTGGTGAGATCTACTGATGGAGTCTTTGGAGAGTATTTAGTGATAATATGAGGTATCCAACTATTTTGATCATCTTTTCTTCTGACAGTCTCAGATGATTCACTAGCAGCTCCAGTTTGATGCCCAGCAGCTTGAGCTGTGTTTGTAGTGCTAACAGTTTCAGTTTTTGCACTAACAGCATCAGATTTTGACTTAGCAGTCTGATATTTTGCATTAGCAGTTTGAGCAACAGATTTGTCCTTGACACACCATATTTGTTTAAAACTTGATTTAGGCTTTGCCAAAACTTGTTTTTGATGTGTGGACTGTTTTTTATTAACTTTTGAGAATCTGTGATCAACTGTTTTCTTTGGAGCTGCTGTGGAAGGTTTCACTTTTGAGTGCTTTGCCTGATTAGGATTTGATTTTGTGTGATGCACAGTCTGTTTTGAAACAGCTGGTTTGTAAAAACAATCCTTGGCTAAGTGATTCTTCCTTCCACAGTGAAAGCATCTTTTGACAGTTTGAATTGGAACACCAGACTTTTCTGTCAATTTCTGGTTCTTGTTTCTCTGGTTTCCTCTTACCTGCTGTTGTTTAGGAAAATTTTGAACACCATGCTTTTGGCATGTGCAGATAGAAACAGTTTTACCTCTTTTAGTTCCTTTTGATGAAGATGCAGTGTTACAGTTAGAATGTACAGAAACTTGTGGAGTAGCATTGCATACACTCATCTTCTCTTTTCCTTTCTTACTGGGAACTTGGACTTCTATGGGTGCACTCTTTGTGTCACAGTCTCTATTTTGACTCTTATCTTCTTTTAATTCAGGACTGTTATCAAGAATAGGATCTACAATAGTCATAGACTCATCTAGTGGTTCATTGACAAGTCTATCAGCAACCTCACTCATTGGATGAATGTACTTGTTATTATATGGAGGTGGAGTAGCTCTGAATCCTATTCCTTCTTTGGGATTGACCTGAGATTTCACTCTATCTTTGAATTGAACTTCCATTAGGTGTTCTAGCTTTTGATTTGCTAACTTGAAGTTTCCTAGATCTATGTTAACAGATTCTAGCTTCTTATTAGCCTTAAACACCTTTTGTTCAGTCTCTTCTACCTTTTTATTTAGAGATTCTATTTTCTTATTTAGCTCCTTTTTCTCCCATTCATGATAGGTTCTATCATACCCCATTTGAATCTCATTGTCCTTATAATCATTTATCTGTTTTTCCAGATCTTCTATGGCCTGCATGTATTCATATCTCCTTTCTTCCATCTTAGCTAGAGTTTTGCACATGCTCTCATTATGATCTCTGTACTTTTTAACCATATTTTTGCATGATTGAGAGCAGAGTTTAGAATTTACCTCAGATGGTAGTTCAGTGGAGGAGACATTTGATGTTTCTGCCATAAGTGCTTGATTTTGAAATTCTTCCCCTGTCTGATCACTCCAGTCAAACACATTGTCTTCTTGAGAGACAAGTGCTGTTGATGATGACGCTTGGATGGGCTGTGAAGTCCTTGATGGCT
>JAANYP010005908.1:167017-216049 GCA_020465985.1 Centrapalus pauciflorus | reverse complement strand
TTCGGAATCTAAAAGAGATTCGGAGGTGGTCATGAGTTTTGTTTAAATTCTGGTGCCAATTAATTAAATCGTAACTACTGCATTTGTGCAATCAATGTTAGTCTTTTGGACTAAGTTGATAGTTGTGATTGATGTTGAAATTGTTAAGTAACACATTAGTTAACGTAGATCATGTGTATCATGATTGTACTTTAGTGATTGAGGAGGTAGTACTCAATCCTAACTTGATTTCAATAGAGATCGGTGATTTGATACGATAATTAGAAAGAATTTATTAAATATATGTGACAAGACGCATGTAGTTTGCAATGAAGGAATAATAAAGATAACTTCGCCGAAAGGAGGCGAGAAAAATTGTATATATGAGTATTGGAAAAGTGGGGATCAATGTCTAATGATGATTGTTAGGTCCCGAAAGCTGATTGCTTAGGGTCGTGAGTCTTGTATGGTATATGCTATTGATACCAAGATTGAAGAGAGAACTGTGGCCGATGCGCCTGTTGTCCCAAATGTTTCCATAAATGTGTATGGAAGACTTGTCTGGTATGGCACCTGAAAGACAAGTGAAAAGTTGGTATTGACTTGATTCCTGAAGCTTCTCCAAAAGTTTGTTATTCGTACTGTTTTGTATCTACTGAATGTGCATAGATTAAAGTGGTTTGAACAAATTGACTATAATAAATAAATATCCGCTGCCGAGAAATGATGATTATTCAATTAGCTGCATGAGAGCTAATTATTTTTCTAAGATTAATCTACGAATGGGATATGATTAGTTGAGGTCCGAAAAGGAAATGTACTGAAATTGGCTTTCAGGAATATTTATGAGCACTACGAGTCTCTGGTCACGATATTTTGATTAAGTAACACCCCAACCGTTTTATGGACATCATGAATAGAGATTTGTATATCAATGATGGGGGAATCGGTAATTGTAATTATCGATGACATTCGGGTATAAGTTTTAAGTTGAATATGTCAAAACGTGAATTTTGATTACAATCGATTATAATTTGTGGTATGTGATTTCTGGAATTGGATCTCGGAGGATTCTGTTAAAAGAGGAATGATTGAGAATTTGGAATCTGTCTCGCAGTAATTACAGATTTAAGAAGTTTTCTACGATTGGTAGATAGTAGACAACTTGATTATTCAGTATATTTTATATACAGACTCAAGAAGTTTATTATTGGAAAAATTTTGCACAAGATGTACGTGGGAAAGGTTATTAATATTGTTTTAGTATTCTAGACTCGATTATGTCAGAATAGAAGAGTTGTTTCATTTTCAACTCTTGGTTTGTGTTATAAGTGGGATTAAACACACATATAGCTATGAGTACAGCTTACTGACAACTGATAGAAGATCAGAATGAATGGACTATTTCCACGTCGGAATATATGATGAGACACCTAAACCAATCAGTTTTGAGGGAAACGATGTAGTATATTTATTAGTATCACCGATGAGGTGTACTACTTGTTTTGAAAAAGGGATAAAATTTGCACTGAGGTGAGTTGGTTCATTGAGAATAACAGAAAAGTTAGGAATCTGTTATCTCATTTAGAATTATTTAAGGAAATGTCGAAATAGCACTTGGTATTTCATGAAGAAATCTTTATTAAATCTTCACAACTGGTAATGAAGATTAGGCTGATTATAATGAATTAGAAATCATAAAGGGTTAGTATATGTTGTCAAGTCGGAATATATTATGAATACTGTGGTAATGAAGAATAAGGAACAAAGAGATTAAAATAGTATTGATACGTTGGAAGCATCACAAAGGAGTAGACCATACGTGGGAGACAAAGGCGGAAATGTTAAGAAAATATTCACAACTGTTTGAATCCGAGTAACTTCGAGGACGAAGTTGAGCGTGGTGGAGCCCATGCTGTAACATCCTCGGATTTATTTTACTGTATTTTGGTTAATTAAGTGGAAAATATATGTTTAAGTTAAAATTAAGCAATTATTATGTATTTGGGTTATTTAGAAGTTTGTTGCTATTTTTAAGAAAATTGAACTCAGAATCATTGTTATGGAATATTAAGGAATTAAAAAGTTATTTATGATAATTCTAAGATTAAATCAGTATTTTATGGAACCGGTTAGTTCGAGTGGTGAAATGTGCAAAAATGACGAAAGTTGTATATAAAGGGCAATAGGCTTCATTTTTCTATTTTTCACTATCTCACTACTTTATCTCTCTAGAATTTTCTCTCTACATCTCTCTAAGTTATCTCACAAACCGACCGTCAGATTTTTGAGAATTATACGTTATCGGAAAGATATCGAGGAGTACAACAACAATCTACAAACAGATTTCTGATTTCATACGAATTGAGGTAAGAATCGAATCTTTTAAGTTTATAGTTTCGGTTTTGAAGTTAACTAGAATTCGAATCTGTTGTTTTGTGCGAATTTGAGCTTGTTTTGCTTGAAATGTTGCTGGAGTATGATAATATATGCATAGTAGAATCGAAACTAGGTATTATACATGATATATTAGTGATTTTAGCCTTAGAAATGAAGGATTTAAGTTGAAATGATGAACAGACTCGAATATGTCAAGAACAGAGTCGAAATACAAGAACAAACTCGAGTTTGGTACTAGATTCGAATGTGTACCATCAGATTCTAAGGGGTGGTTCGAATCTATGCCTAGATTCTAATGTGTACCATCAGATTCTAAGGGGTGGTTCGAATCTATGCCTAGATTCTAATGTGTACCATCAGATTCTAAGGGGTGGTTCGAATCTATGCCTAGATTCTAATGTGTACCATCAGATTCTAAGGGGGGGTTCGAATCTGTGCCTAGATTCGAATGTGTACCATCAGATTCTAAGGGGGGGTTCGAATCTGTGCCTAGATTCGAATGTGTACCATCAGATTCTAAGGGGTGGTTCGAATCTATGCCTAGATTCGAATGTGTACCATCAGATTCTAAGGGGGTTCGAATCTATGCCTAGATTCGAATGTGTACCATCAGATTCTAAGAGGGAATTCGAATCTGATGCATGGTTTCGAATCTAACCCATTAAATTCGGTTTAATGCCTAAAATTGAGAAATATACTCTCTAAACTTGTATATTTTGAATGAAACTTATAAACAACACATAGAATGGCAAGAGTTATTCAAAGGACAATGTATGAACATGAAATGGGTTCAAACTTTAGTTATAGTGCGAATTTAGATATGTACCCAAAATGGGGAAAATATCGCCAAACTTACGAAACTTGATTTTTATGGATTTAAACGGTTAATGATATGAGGAATTGTTGTAATTGATATAACAGGTCCCTTGTGGTGTTGTTTAACCCACAGTGGGGTACTTGGTGGATCCGGTTGAAAGCCCGAAGAGAAATAATATCGGTTAAAAGATAATTACGCACCCACTGTGAGTACAGTAGATTTCGCATGTTTATATTTGTTTTATGTAAGCTTTGCCTGCTGAGACTTGTTGTTTCATTGATTGTTTGGAATTCTACTAACTTGCGTAGATTTAGATGCACATTCTTACTTGTTGCATGTCCTTTCGGTTGTTGTGCATCTAGTGATGGACCGGTGGGTCGCATCGATTACTCTGATGTTACTGTGCTATATGACCTGGAGCTGATCCCTCCTAGGCCCGGTAGGCAGTATGTCATCCCCGATCGTACGTTTGTCTCAGATGGTATGTTTAAATGCCGAGCTTTGAGCTCGAAGGGGCTGCGGCTCTGGTCCGTACTTTGTGTACGAAGAGGATATCCGATGTTGGTCATCTGTGTTATCCTTGGGCTTCATAAAAATTTATAAAATGCATAATCTCTGTATTCACTAAGCATCCGCTTATTCCCCAGTTGTTGATTTTTATTTTACAGGAAAAGGGAATTCTACTGCTGGACCTTCTAGTTAGGTCGTTTGGAAGATTTGGGAGACTCGGCACTATTTGATCGGTAATTGTGATTTGGACAATGTTGTAATATATTCTGGATGATTGTAATAAATGTATGGGTGTGTAGACTTAGACTTGGTACCTTATAGCACCGTAGGGTGTTTAACACTTTTTGCACTACTTTATTTATGTTTTTAATGCTTCCGCACTTAATTTAGGTTATCAGATCATTATGTTATTGTATGTTGGTGATTAATCCTAGGTTATCAGATCATACGGTGTTTTATCCATTTTCTTGCGGGGTATCTTATTTAAAAGATAAGTAGCCGAGAGGATAGCTTCCCCCCACATTTTTTTGGCTCATTCCCGAACTAATTAACATGACATTCACCATTTCTTTCAAGGTTCGGTTCTTTCTTTCCGCAATACCATTTTGTTGAGGTGAGTAAGGAGCGGTGAACTCGTGTCGGATTCCATGTTGAGCACATAAATCCGCAAACGGTGACACATATTCACCACCTCGATCACTTCTTACAACCTTAATCTTTTTGTTGAGTTGGTTCTCAACCTCTTGTTTGTATAAAACAAACTTATCGATTGCTTCATCTTTACTTTTCATCAAGTAAACATAGCAATATCTAGTACAATCATCAATAAACGTGATGAAGTACTTATTACCACCTCTCGTAGGAATGGATTTTAAATCACACACATCCGTGTGAATCATATCAAGTGGTTCGGTTATTCTTTCAACCGATTGGAAAGACGATCTTGTAAGTTTGGCTTCAACACAACTTTGGCATTTATAATTTGAATCAATATGAAAAGATGGAATGCAATTTAACTTGATTAAATGACGTAAAGAATTAAAATTGACATGTCCAAGACGACCATGCCATACGTTAGAAGACTCTGTCAAATAAACCGAATTTGTAGTCGTTTTATTAAAATTGCTTTTCAAAATCATCAAATTTGTTTTGAACATTCCATTCAAAGCAAAACCTTCTCCAACAAAATGATCATTCTTGGTCAAAACAAATTTATTCGATTCAAAAACCATTTTAAATCCAAACTTGTTTAACAGCCATCCGGAAACCAAATTCTTTCGAATTTCCGGTACATACAAAACATTTGTCAACTTAAGATCTTTCCCGGATGTCATCTTCAAGATCACATCGCCTTCACCTTTGACATCAACCGTATCAAAGTTTCCCATGAAGATCTTTTTTCCATTAACTACTATCAAAGTAGTAAACAAACTTTTCTCCGAACACACATGTAGGGTAGAACCAGTGTCGATCCACCATTCATTCGGTTCAGATCTTACCAATTCTACATCAGAAACCATTGCCGTGATATTCACATTCATCACATTTGCAACTTTACCATTGCCGTCAAGAACCACGCATGGTTCAAGATCCAAATCAGAAAACAATTCTGATTTCTCAATGTGATTGGCAAATTTACTCGCATTTTGAACTCCAATTATATCAACCATCTCCTTAATCGATGGTTTAGCAATAGATGTTATAGTTGAAGTCATCGACCGTGACACAACTCCATCTAACATTTCCATTTTTTTTCTTTAACGCCAAAGAAAATAATTATAAGTAGTTGTGATTTTTCAAACAAATAGTTTATAAATTTTTAATAAAGAAAATTTTCTCACTTTATAATAAAATTACACTTTTATTATAAACAACGTCAAATTAATTGATCAAGCTTGATTCAACCGTTCAATTTAATCACTTTATAACAAAATTAAATCTTTTGTTATAAATAATGTCAAATACTTCAATTGACAAAACTTGAATCAACCGTTCAATTTAATCACTTTATAACAAAATTAAATCTTTTTTTTATAGCCGATTTTATCACTAAAATTGAATCTGCCGTTCAATTTAACACCAAAGTGATAACACCAAAGTGAAGAATGAATCAACCGTTCATTCAAACACTTGTAACCCGAACGAGAATAGTAACAAATTTTATATTAAATAAAATTGAATCATCCGTTCAATGTTTAAGAAACCAAAAGTGAATAATCGAATCTGCCGTTCAAATTAAACACTTAAACAAGGCTGTTGCAAAAATTAAATCCGTCTCGAAACCAAAACTCGTTTGTAACGAAACAGAAATAATTAAATGAAATGGAAACACAATTGCTTCGAGTCAAAACTCGTTTGAATCGAAACAATAATGTAATAGAAACTTTTACTTCAAGACAAAACTTGTTTGAATCGAAGAAACAATTTCTCTAAAATTCCTAAATTTTATAACCGGTATCGTGGTTGTAAAATTCTGTTTTAAGATTGTAGGAATAGTGTGCCCGATACCAATTATAAAATATAAGAAATATATTACGAATTACAATTCAAGAAATGAAATTACAATACACGGAAATAAATAAAGTATGGAAATAAAAATTACAAATAAAAGAAATAATAATACGGAAAGTAAATTACAATACGGAAAATAAGGGCCGAGTCTCGTGTTTGACACGATTCCCTTAAAACAGATTCGAAGTCTGTTTCCCAGGGTACAACAGCCAAAGCAGCGTGTACTGCCGGAGGTAACCAACTTCCCTGAAAAAACACGTGAATTCAAAGTGATCTTCGTTCTTGGAAGCAGCAACATCTCGCCGTTAAAGTGTAAAATCTTTCAAATATCTCAAGTGTTTCCAGAATGTTTCAAGTTTTTTGGTGTGTTGAATCTCCTATTATTTTATAGGAAATTTGAGTTGAAACAACAAAATTAGTCATCTTTTTAATTACAAAAACCGTTTTGTAATATTCCATTATTACAAGGTTTATTGTCAATTAATCATGAGTAATTATGTGTTGAAACCAAATAGTAACAGCTCATTAAATCGCTCACCGGACAGCTTCAATCTGACCCGATCAGCTTTGGTCAAAGCCTGCTGAGCCTCAACCTGCTCGCTGGACAGCTTGAGTAAACCCGAACAGCTTGGACAAAGCCTGTTCAAGGACAGCCTGAGCGCTGATCTTCACAAGGCCACGCAACCTGTTCAGCTCTCACCTGGAGTAAAAAGGTTGTCTCGCACGAGCCCTGATTTTCAAAGCTGCATTCGTGTCCGCAGGTGCTGGCGTACACGAGTTCAGTCGATTTTAGCCTTCGAGGTCCAAGATTTGCACACCCCCCCCTGCGCGCGGGTAGGCATTGGAGTAAAACCACAAACAATCTTGCCATGGCTTTGAACACTCCTCCTTATAAACCCACTTTGGTTTCATCTTCCTTCCTATGTGGGACTCTCTTCACCCACTTAGAAGAAGTTTCAATCATTCCAAACACCAATCTTTGAGCATCGATATCTCATTCATCTTAGCTCCGTTTTGGACGTTCTTTATATCGTTGGAATCCTCTCTTCAAGGAGAATACAAACCCACAAAATATTCATTATATATATCACAATTATATATAATTATATTTGGTCAAAAACCATGTAAAATACACTTTTCCTTTGAAAATTTTACACTTTTTTCCAACACATCATTCATTTCAGATTTCCTCTTTGTCTTCATGCTTTTAGAACAACTTTGACAGATATTTGGCAGTTCTGATTTTCCATTTTGTCTTAAGTTGTAAGACTCATGTTTACGTTCAAGACATTGCATAAGGACATGGAAAAAAATTCCATGGAGTGTTAAACCTGTTCATAAAGAACATGTTAAGTTCACGAAGAAATGTACACACAACTCAGTCAAGACTGTTCAGCAGACATGAATAGCTTAGATAGATTCTGTCAATCCTGTCTAATAGTTATGGACAGCTTTGACAAACTAACCAGGTTGCAACTAATGTAACAGTGAAATACAGACTTATGTTGATTTTGTAAATCCTTAACAAGTTTGATTGAGGCAGTAAAAAGCCTTTAGATCTCCTCCTAAGTGTAGAAAACGGGTTGATTAGAAATCTACCCCTGTGATATAACAGGTTTGATTGAGGCCTATTTGTGCCTAACAATCTCCCCTATTTGTAGTATTCACCCTAAAGCTGACTATATCAGTTATCACTATATATTTTATATTATAGTTCCAGAAATAAAATAACAACATGGAAGTAAAGTAAATGATTAGTTTCTACATAATGAAAACTGACTAAACAACAATGTTTACAAAGAAAACAATACAACTAATGTACAAGAAAACTTCAACTATTTGGACTGTTGATGTTAGGAGCAAATAATGGTAAGCCTAACCAACTGATGATCAACTTCCATTCTTCATCTACGCATCACCTGTAGATGATCCTTGTTCTTTCTCTTTTTGTTTCTCCAACTCTGCAGCAACTTGAAGGTGTTCTAGACCAGCCAACATTTCTTTTCTAGGTTCAAAACTATCAACCTCTTCTCTAAGGTACAAAAATTCTTTGCTGTCTAGTTCACCTCTGTCATCGCAAGCTTCTAACTTTCAGGATTGCTACTCTCCACCTGAAGTGCTTGATGTAAGCTGTCATGCATCTGAAGGCAAGAAGCTGTCTAACACTAGCTTTGGGAAGATCGTAGGCACTTTGAAAACAAATCTTCTTAGATAGGGGATCCAGAAAGAATACTCCAACCTAAGTATCTTTAATAAACTTTCCTTCAGCAGGTTCTACACCTTTGGGCGGGCTGTGATCCATACCCTTAATCTAAGTGGTGTAGAAACCTTGTTCAATCAGCTCGACAATCTCTTCAAGTTTTGTGTCCTTTTTCTGCCTTCAGGGTTTAATTTCAGGTTCCATCCTGGAAGTACCTTTAATCATATCTTTAAGAACTAGACTCAACCCCTTTACCTTCCCATCTACTTTCTGACAATTGCTTTGACAGTTTTTGCAGTTTCAGATTCTGAAATGCTCAGAGCAACTGCCAGTTCTACCCGTTCTTTGTATCCCATTCTAGCTACATTAGCTACTTCATATGACTCTAGTTCAGGGCCTTCAGCACCAAATCTTGTAATTTGTAGCTTTGAAGGCTGATTTTTCCTTGAAGTGGGAACAACTTTGACAATTGTTTCCTTGGCCAATCTTCTTTCAACAACATCAATGAACTTCTTTCTAGCCAAGTTGTCAAAATGGAATTGGGTTCTGACAGATGAAGGGGTGGTGGACATAGATTTTTTTTTTGTCACAAAGACCTTTGAGCCTTTCTCCTTTTTTGCTCTTTCCACTGTTAGCTTCTTTAACAGCTTCTTGCAACTTCTTTTCCACTACTAAGGATGAAATTTTTACTTTCTTTGCCTCCTTGGAAGCCAAAACCTGAGCAGCCCTTACAGAGGCTGCTTCCTCTTTTGCCCTTTCTAGAAGCTCAGCTTGTTCTTGTTTCCACTCATTGTAAGTTTCAAGTGGAATTTTCATTTCCTTTGCTTGAGCTTTATAATATTTGAGCTGGAGCTTTCTTTCAACCTCCGAATCCACAACAGCATTGCCTTTTCCTTTTGATGAGCAACCTCAGTTTCATCCTTTTCTTATGATTCCAGGACAAGCTATCTTGTTTTGCTAGGCCTGTCCTCGGATATAAGTTCCTCCCCCTTAGATGAATTAGGGCTTGAAGACTTAGCCTAAGAAGGCTCAGCTGTCCTGGAGTCATGGGATGTACCTGCAATAGCACCAGTGGTCAGTTGGCATGCTGCTTGACCAACTGAGGCTGATATCTCCTTAGAGGGAGATGACGATTTCTCCCCCTTTGAAGGAGATGGCACAGATGCTTCAACATCAGTAATGCCCAAAGGAACAGATCTAGAGGGATTGGCAGCAGCAGTCTTTGGAATAGGTTGAGAACCCACCAAGCTATGCACTAAACCCAAGCTATCCTTCACCCTGCTAAATGGGTGAGACATCTATCAAGGGAGAATAGTTGAGATTTAGAGTTGGGTGAAAGTATGAAAATGGCAGCCCTGTCAGCATCACTAAACATAAGCCTTTTAATCTGTATATGAGTAATATATATGGACACTTGCACATCCTCAAAACCTGATGCCAGAGTGTTGGACAGGGATACACATGTATTCAAAGAGGCTAAAGTTGAAGGTAAAGAGACAGAATAGGTTTCAGCAATACTTGACAGTTGTTTAGACACAACTCTCAAGCTGGACACATAGTACTACTAATGGGAAAGAAGAGATGAGAGAGAAGTGGAGAGTTGTTGCAGCTGTTCAGTGAGTGCAAGAAGCTGGGATGAGTAGTCAGGTTGTGCAGAGGGTGATGGGAAGGATGACTTGAACAAATCAAGAAATCCTACAAGCTGTGCAGACACAGAGTCTGCAATAATAGAAGGAAGGTTGGTCATGGGTTTTCCAAAGTATCAACCTTGTTGGAAGACATATGAAGCTATTCCTTCAAGGACAGATCTTTTGGAGATGGTGGGGTATCAGTGGATTGTTTGGATTGAGTAGATGGAGATGAAGGTGAGGATCATGGAGAGGTAGGTTCACTTGGTGATGGTAGGGGCATAGTGGAAAGACGTTCCATAGCGTGTGCAAAGGATACGTGACCTAACTTGGAGGGGTCAATGATACCTTCAGCAGTGGCCAAACGTGCATCATGAGGTGAGGTGATTGGAGTGGTTGGCTTTCCAAGAACCACTGAGATTGTGATTCCTTTATTATATACATGGGTAGGACCGTCAGTGGTGCTTTGGTCTATAGGTACCTCTTCATGGGGTGAGGTTGTGTGCATTTCAACGTCATTAGTGGTGAAAACTAAAGATGGTATTTATAGATGGTGAAGGCCTTCACCAGAGGGTTGTTCTATACCCTGTGTTTCATCAGGCTTGGATGTTGGTCCTTCAACAGCTGATGGGGATGGATCAGTTGTATCATGAGGAGCAGAAGTGGAAGGCTGATCAATTGGAGGGATTGAACCAACTGCTTTGGCACCTTGTGGAAACTCAGATGGTGTATGAGAAATATGAGTGTGGGACAGTGTGGACACAGTGTGGAGTGGAGAGAAATCCTGTCTTTTAATGTCCTCACCCTATTGAGAGGGAGGGAAACTTGATGTGGTAGTCTCTATATGTACAACTGGTTCCTGTTGGGAGGAACCAGAGGGCTCAGACGGACTCTGGGTAGACTCAGTTTGGAGTGAGGCACTCCATATTGTGTGTACCACTTTCCAAGATAGGAGGAGAGGATGCAACAAGGGTGGCCTCTTTTTTCAACCAGCTCCTATTGAGAGGGGTAAGAGGGGTTGTGTTGGGTACGTAGGATGATTGTCTTTTTCCTAGCTATGGATTTCTAACTTAGCCTAGAATATGTGGTGGGAGAAGTGGTAGGGTCTTGTGTTAAGACCGAAGAGGAGACTGGGCTGGAAACAGGGGGTGAAATTTGTTCCCTGGTCTCAGGTGGCACAGAGCCACTGGCCACAAATGCGTCTGGTTCCACTGATGAACCTGGTGAGCAGTTTGTTCCCCCTCAGGCACAGAGACTGAAAGAGCACACATTGTTTTTCTGGTCTTCTTGGAGCCAGGCCTTGCTTCACTTGACTTCAGGGCAAGTTTTGCCATTTTAGTCAATGATTTAGATTTTCCAGTGGAAGCACGAGTTGGATCCACCTCTTGTGGGGAGCAGTAACAGGGGCATGAAGGAATTTGTTTCCAATGTCAGGAAACACCATTGTCTTGAGAAATGGCTGAGAGTTATATAGGGAGTCACCACAAACATGTTTGAAGATGAGACTTGAATATCTGGGATACCTTACAGATGGGGAACGTTGATCTTGTTCCACAAAGGCCCTCAGATTGCCAATAATCCATTTGGCCATATTCAGGGTAGTCCCATCGACAAACTGTAGAGCCACTTGAACTTCATCTCTGCTTAGCTTATCAAATGAACCAACCATGCATCTTAGACTCATTACCACCGACGCAAAGAGAAAGCTGTAGGTTGGGGCTAGCTCCTTCCAGAACAATGTAGCTCCCAGCCTTGGTGTAGACACACCACAACATCTTAGCAAGTTACAAATCTGTTGATTCTCAGGCTGCGATTTATCATACTTTTCAACCACAGACAGATGGAGTCCTTCCTGGATTACGTCAGCAGTGATCCCAAAAACCTGAGTGTTGTTGAGAATGGTTCCTCTAATGGCCTTAGTGGCAGAATCGTAGGAACAAGTTAACCAGAATTCATAGACCATCTCCTGGTACATGACACCAGGAATGGCTGTCATTGCATGGTGCAGTGGGTGAGCGTTTATAAACTATACCATGGTTTCATACCCTTTGCATATGTAGTTCTTTGGGATTGTGAGATTTGCTACATAATTGGTAGGTTTGATGGTTACTATAGTAGTGACTGATGGGTGTTTGACAATGTCATCATCCACTACAACAAAAATGAACCTATAGCAACATGGGAAAAGTGTTGTGTTAGGCCTTAAAAGTGTTGCTATAAGCCTAATGCGACACTTTATGTAGTGCCACCTTAGCCAACGTCGCCTTAGGTCTAAAGCGACACTTTCACTACATAATGCAACACTTTTCAAATGTGTTGCCATTATTTTATAAATGCAACACTTTTTATATTCTAAAGCAACACTTTTTAATGTGTTGCCATCATTTTATAATTGCAACACTTTTTAAATGCAACATTTTTTATACTCTAAAGCAACACTTTTAATTTATTGTTACCAACTTATAGCAACACTTTACTTATCAAATGCAACACTTATCAAAAGTTGTCATTATGTAAATGATACATTGTATGACGCTTATTTTGCATCTAGAGTCTTACCATTAGGTCCCAGCTAGCAATGTAGTATTAATCGTAGAACTAAGATAACATTAAATAAAAGCAGATTATAATTACAGGACAAGATTAAAAAAAAGTTACTACAAGTAGATATAAGGTTACAGTCATCATTTAACTAATCTATTACATCGTCGGTCATTATAATACAATATGGACTACCCAGTTATCCCCACAGTCTGTCTTCTATCAGTACCCAAAATGTAGTCCGAGTAGTGGTTAGGTGTCACTTCGAGTTGCCGGTCTTGGTCACTTAGGTACGTGTTCACTTCGAGTCTTGTCTTTGCTTTTACCTGTAAAGAGAGATATGCAATAATGGTAAGCTTTCGCTTAGTGAGATTATAGATATTACAGTTAACATGCATGACATATGGGCGGATATTTTTGTACGGGTTAGTGTGTGATAAGGCAATGTGTAACATGTAAATCTATAACTCACCTTGGCTATTTAGAAGGTATAAACATAATGATATGGGTCAACTTCCGCAACCCTTTATTTTGTCACCGGTTCAAGTTTTTTTAGAGACATCGATATATCAATTTTAATTCACAGAAAGCTTCTTCTTCATCGAATGTGAGAAAAACATCGATTAACAACGGTTTTGGAATGAATAGAACACTTACCTTGGCGATCAGTCAATAGAAAAGCATCGTGATTGATTTCTTGATCGATCGAGTAGATTCTTCTTGACCGATTGTGAGAAAAGCGACCGTCTACGACTCTGCTTTCTTGACGTCTCTGCTTTCTTCCCGTCACTACGCCAAATAATATTTTAGAACACTTATTTGATTGAGTTTATGCTTACGTGAACAATCATTCGGTAACCGGTTGAGGAATACTAAAATATATAATATATTACAAGTTAACTGCTATAATGTGTAAAGAAAAAAGTTGGTTGCTAAATCTTAGATAAATGGAAAAGTTGCTTACTAATTGATGTCATTAGCCCTTTAAGAAAGAGCAAGTACATAAAGTTTGGAGGGGAGAGAGAGCATGTACAAAAGATGATTGTAGCTGTGGCCAAACAATGGAGGGAATTGAAAATTGAGGATATATTGGAGAAGGTTTGAGGCTGTTAAGTCATCATTAATACAGACCTCCAAAATTCTAAGCGCAAGGATGTAAAACACGCTTGACAGAGCAACAATAAAACATTTATCATAAGTGTTTGATGAGGGGTTTGGAAAGAATCAGCAGGAGCTTCTATATTAATGGATTACCCACTCTTAAGAGCCACATTAAATACTTCCTCTGGAGCACAATTCAAACGGTAGCCTGAAATTGTCATGTTTATTCTAGAACGTAAATGATAATTAACTCTCAGTAACATTACTAGTTCACTAGTCATGTCCATTGAAATATGACAACAGATCAACATAAAATCAATATGAAATTTAGCAAAAGCTCAATAAAATCGAGCCATTCATATACAAATCAACACAATCGCACACTAACAACAAGAAATCGATTCTCTAACCTGAAAATCAACAGAGGAGCAATAGAAGAGTAAGCAGTGGAGAGATGAGGATTCTGTACAGCGCCTACAGAAATACGAGTAAATCATGATGAAGAAAATTTTAATAGTATAAGATTTGTTTGTTTTATTAATCTGATTGTGTATGATAACAGAGAGCGTTCCCACCAACACAATTATGATGTATTTGTATGCAGGAGGATAATTTTTGATATGATTTAAGTACATTCTTAAAATCAGCAAATGATATACATACAAATGTCTAAATACACAGATTACAGAGTAGTGGTTTACCAAGATGTAATGATACAAACATAGTTACCACGTACCAATAAGTGGGTCTTTTTTTGACAAATAAGCTGCTGCCTAAGTACAAGATTTAACAATCTTTTTCTATCATTAATATAAGATCTTCCTCAAAAAATGAACCAAGCAAAGGAAGCTACACCGACACATCAATATCTAATAAACTAGAAATAACAATTGGAACATACAATTCATAGCAAATTGACCAATATGCTTTCTTTTCTCTTCGTTAACTCTGTTTTTACTCTGATTTGGAGAAAGAAGCATAAGCAGAAAAGAAGATAAATGTCTTGATCAATTGTTAAGGGTAATTCATGATTCACATTAAGAACCGATTTCTATCCTTAAAATCTAGGCCAACAATCTCAAATACACCCGTATTGAATCAAACACACCCATAGTAAATCACAACCGAAGATATTGTGGAAATTTATGAAGAGAAGTTGATTCGGGATACCTCAAATTCGTGGAAATTGATGGACAACGCATGAATTTCGTCAATGGCACTGGTGGATGTCGATGGCCATTCACTTGCAGACAAGAAGGAGCCGAGCAACAATTGAGCGACCGAGAAAACCAACCGACTGACGTCGTCTAGGGTTTGGGGAGGGGGGGATGGTCGTCCATGTATGGGAGGTGCAGATCTCAGATATTGCTTAGGGAGGTACCAAACGCACCCTAAAATCGGTAATTCTCTTCATTTCTCTGTATTTTAAAGAGAACTAGTTTATAACCCACGTATTATGTGGATATTTTAATCAAATTTATTTATATAAAATATATATGAGTAAGAATAAAAACATACAAAAATAATACTTGTGTTTATTTTTATTATTTACAGATTAAAATAAAGTATATTTATCTTTTTTAAAAATATTAAATTGTATTTTCATTTCTGAATTAAACCTTAAAAAATCATATAAAAATCAAGAACTAATACATAAATTTGTAAAAAATAAATCTAAATGCACATAAAAAAAACTTAGAAAATATAAATTTGTAAAAAATAAATCTAAATGCACATAAAAAAACATGTAATGAAAATTCAAAAATAAAAAATCGATTTAAAATATCAAATAATATAATATTGAGTTAATAATATTATTAATAAAAAGTTGTAAGTTTATTTCATAATATTTATCAAAATTAATCTATCAATTTTCGTTGCACTCTTTTAAAAAAATAAAATAAAATAAAACATTTACTATCAAATCTTTAATTTTTTTAATCTTAACAAATAAGACATTGAACTTTTGTGTGTATTTTTTTAATCAAAATTATAAATCAAAAAAAATATTATAGTCAACACTTAATAACATGTCATATTTTTTTTTCGTTATAAATGCAACACTTAAAAAATGTTATATGTTTTTAAAAATGTGTTGCATTTTTTTCATTATAAATGCAACACTCTAAAATGTGTTGCATTTTTTATTAATATATGTAACACTTTAAACAAATGTTGCAATTTTTAGTAAAAATTGCAACACTTTAGAAAATTATTCCATTTTTTTAGTAAAAATGGCAACACTTTAAAAAAAGTGTTACATTAAGTCATTATATGCAACACTTATCGTCAATGTTTTGCTTTAGAGGGAACTTAAATAAAGAAGCAACCATTTTTTAAAGTGTTGCATCAAAAGTGTTGCATTAGCTTCAATTTGTAGTAGTGACCCAAAAAGACAGGGATAAGGGGTTTACGAGAGGCCAGTTTTGAGGTTGATGATGAGGATGCAGGAAACACAGACACAAAGTCTTTTGATGGTAGGTAGGGATTTTTAGGGAGTATGGATGTATAGGGTTGCAATAGTGAGGAAGAAGATGAAACAGCGATGTTAGGTATTTAAAGGATTTTGAATGTGAGATACTGGGAGAGAGAAAAGGGCGGTTGATTTGAAATGATGTGACTAACAGAACGGAATGGTTACCACGTCAGCACGTGTGTTAGACCAACTTGACACTTTTCTTCTCTTAAACACAAACACACATTATTCACAGGTAATTAAGTTGAATAAATACATAATTTACATAACGTAAACATGAAGGAAATTTAATTAAAAGTGGATGTTCAAAGCTGTTGCTAAAACCTGTGATGGAAGAGTTTCATCTAAACTGACCAGTCTGTAACTTGTTGATGAAACTTGTGAAGTTTTATAAGGACATGTTTAAATCTGAACCCTGTTCAATAACTGAACAAATTACAAGGCTTGCCTTGTATGACAGAATACGGAGTGAGCAGATTTTAGGTTTACACAACAGAACAGGTAAAAAAACTTAGTTTTGAAAACTGTTATTTTTCCAAACCTGTTACTTGTCAAACCTGTCTAAATCTTAAAGAACTAGCTAAGTACAGAATGTCTCTCAAGTTTCATTTTCAAAATAATTTCTAAGTGTGGGAACTTCATTTTCAGAGAAATTTCACATTTCACCCTAGTTTTATGACTTTTCACTAGAGTTTACCAACCTTCATATGAGTTTTATCAATCCTTGTTTGAGTTTTATCAAGAGTTCTACAAGTTTTACCAAGTGTCACTCGAGATTTATCAAGTGTTGTTTGAGTTTTATGAAGTGTTGTTCGAGTTTTGTCAAGTGTCATTCGAGTTTTATGCTGAGTTATTCGAGATTCACTTCATTTACTCTGAGATTCATTCATTTCTATCCGAGATTCATAACATACACTTCGAGTTTTATCAAGTATCATTCGAGTTTCAAGGCTTTATCATTTAAAATTTATTGTATGACTTTTATTGCTTTAATTGGCCATAATTTTTAGTGGAACATCATTTTCAAGGCCTAATTCGACTCTAGAAAGAAGTTACAGGCATGTTTCTAGTAGAGGAGCTGAAAAATTAACGTCCAAAAGTCACTTCAGAGATGATTTTCGACAAGTCATCAACTACAGATACATCTTTTAGAGCTTCAACATTGGATTTCTATCCTCGAACTACCTTCAACTTACTGATATAATCTGAGTTAATTGAGTTCCCTTCAATTTCCACAAATCTAAGCAGATGGAATCTAACACTAATTTTTGTGACATAGTTGTTGAAGAGATGAAATTGGAATTACTTCAACTCCAAAAGGCTTTTAAAAAGAAGTTTGGAAGACAGTTATTATCAAAGATGCACAAATCTGAAGAACTAAACATGAAGAATATTGCTCAATGCTTTTATGTCTACAATTGAAGAGCCTGTTGATGTAACTGTACAATTGAAGGAATTTGAAGTAAAGTTGAAGAATGTGACAAAGCTAGCTGAACAAGCAAATGTGTAAAACTACAAGACGAGAAGAAGAAGGTAGTTTTTCTAGAACATAAACCAGAAAATGAACATGATCAGGTGTTGCTGTAAGGTCACCTACCTACGGATCCAATCTTGACGCGACACCGTCCAACGAGTGCGGAATCCTCGTTACTGGCTTAACGGATTGATCACACATACGAAACACAGAGACCAACACGATGATAGACGTAAACACGAACGTCCCGACACGTGATTCTCTCCAAGAACACTCTGAAAATACTCTGCAAACACTCACAAGTTCGTAATCGCCTCGAACAAATATTTCTTCCAAGATATCTAATTAAATCTAATTAGCCCTTAATTATAACCATTAATCTCGAACCTAGCCTGGACAAGTTCGAGAAGGCCCAAGTCCACTAACTTGTCCACCATTAAGTTCGAATCTTGGCTTTGAACTTATTCTAGAACATCTCTTTTAACTTATTCTAGAACTTATCTTTGAACTTATGTTTGAACTTATCTTTGAACTTAAGTAAAACATCAATCACAAACAAGTTCAAACATATATACATATGTATTAACGAGCAATTACGAAGACTTGAATTATTACAAAACATTATCTACACTTAAATTGCTATCGGCACACAGGATGCACTAACAGACTCCCCTTTGACGATAGCTTCTAACTAGATATACATTTTGTCTAAGCACTAGGTCTATTCAAAACACTACCAGCATATAAACCCTTTTCTATACAAACCTTGACTACCTTTTGATACTTCCTGTCTTCCCATCTCCAACCTTCGCGGAAATAGATAGGTTGTTCATGTAGTTTCTACAGTCGCTCTGAGATACATTTACAAGGTGTAAAGGGTCATATACTTTCATAATCACTTTGTCCACATGGTCCTCCATTACTGCCTCAGCTGCTTCGTTGTCGACAAACCACCACTTAATGTTTGCAAGAACTTCCTGTGGCATAGTCTTCAACGAAACCTTCTTTAAGCATCGTACTGGTTTGTAAACCTTCTTAGCCCATGGTTTCCCATTATAAGGATCTATTCTTGTCTCGTCTTCTACTCTCTTTCCCAATCTAGGCTTCAGCCTTTCGAACCTTCCAGATCTACCCTCCCTTCTGATAATTTTAACAACAATTTCAGCATAAGGGTCATCTCCTAGGTTGATTAGATTCATCCATGCTAGCTCTTTCACCTCGCATTTAGGCAGCGTATTAAAGACTTTCAAAGTTCTTCTCAGATACTGTAGCCCATCCCTTCTCTTCAGCACAAAGAGCTGTAGCTCTCTATCGAAAAACCAGCTAAGAATGCCTCCAGACAACTTTCCTGGCCTAGGCAATCTCATCTTCTTCTTCACAGCTAACTCAGTCCTTTGCTCTTCCTTTCTAAACCACAGCTCTCTTTTCTCTTCATTTGTGAGTTCCCTTTCAGGCTCCTCACTCTCTGATTCAACATTAAGAGCATCTTTAAAAGCATCGATGTCTTATAAATTCTGTTCAAATGTAGTGTATGTAGGTGTGATAGGATTTTGTTAATTGATGATCTCATTTGCCTCATCTTCTTCGTCAACCAAGACCTCATCATCAGATTTCCAATCTGCAACATCTTCTGGGACGAACTCCCCTTCTTCAAGGTCCTCCATCTCATCCTCAAAATCAAACATTTCCTCTTCATCTTCAAGATCGGCCAAGGGTCCGATTATCTCCTAATCAACTAGCTCTGTTGCCTCAGGAACCTTGACTTTTTCTCAAGATTCACCTCCACCTATGCATGTAGAACCTTGCTCCCCCTGAACGATTGCTTGCTGAGCAGTCTTTTGAGAAAAATCTGCTAGCTCACTTTCTTTTTGTGCGCCTGGATCATCGCCTTCTTCATCGTCTCTTCTGACATTCCTCAATTCATCCCCTTTGCAGCTGCTCTCCCACTGAGCGTTGAGATCTTTCATTATCTGCTCAATGAGGGTCTGCATAGTCAGAATTTGGGCTTTTTGAGTCCTCAGCTCAGGTTGTTGATCTGCCACAGTGGTATGTAACGAAGCATTCTCTTGATCCAAACGCGCATTGTGCTGTTGCAACTCTTTTACAGCTGTTGAAAGCTGGTAAATTTGGACTGTTTGGAAGTCCACTTTTCCCTTCAAATCTGTAAACCGCTGGTTTTCTGTGAATGGAGTCGAGGTGGATGGAATGGAGGCTGATGTAGGTGGAGCTGCTATTGATGTGGATGGAGCGGCAGGTAACACAGATGGAGAAGCAGAAGTGGATGGACCTCCCTGCATGAATCGATGCATCTTTGCTCTATGCCTAGGAACAAGAGGAACTTCTTCTTCTAAACCATAATATGAGTCTTTAGCCTCTTCATCATGAATCACGGGCCTTGTCATCTTCTGGCGGCTAACAACTAATCTAGATCCATATCTGCCGATTATGACAGATGGATCTTCAGCCTCTGTTCCTTCAGAACGAGATTCGGAATCAGACTCGGAGGCGGTCTCGACGTGACCTTCAGCCTCAGTCTGTTCCGTAGCCTTTTCTTCTTCAGCATGAACCTCTGTGTCTACAAACTCGGCAACAAAAGGTTGATATTCATCTATTTCCTCGAAAATATCATGCATATCAGCTGGAGGTTCTAAAACGTCCTGAACTAGTTGTTCAGCTATATCCTGCTCCGCAGCTGTTCGCTGTGCCCAAATTTCCTCCAATGTTTGCTCCCTTTGATCAAATTGTGGAGCCGAACTTGATGGCCCAGCAGCTTCAGTGGCTGGTTGTGGGCGGGTAGTAGTTCTAGCAACCGGAGTTCTTCTCGTCGGTGCTCTTCGTTGTTGCTGCTGTTGCTGCTGTTGTTGGGGTAGGGCTTCACCATTCCAATCTTCTCCTTCCGGAGCAACAAAATCCAAATCTATTACTGCTCCAAACAACGGTGCTACTTGAGGCCTGACCTGCTCAACCCTTCTAGCATTATGGGTCTGGCAGTCAGCAAAGATGCACTTGTCAATCAACGCAACGCCACTTTGGTCGGGTAGTGGCGGCAGATTCGGCCAGAAATGACGGATAATCATCATGACAAATCTGGGATACATCAAGAAACGTTCCCTTGCTGAAGCAGTGATCTGGTGTATGAACTCTCCAAAAAACATCTCCGAAAAACTAAACTTCTTGTTATATACCAATGCAATCAGAGCAGATTGTGGCTTTGACACCATAGTGTCAAACTCCGCCTTCTTTGGTGCAAAACACACCATAATTACGTCGACTAGATATCTTCACTACCCTATCAACCCACTTTTTACATATGAGGCCTTTGTGATGTCTTGCGCATAACCCATTCTTAAAAATGCTGCTTGCCTTATGGGTAACAGGAAATCTATGGGGCCTGCTTCTTGCTCCTCAGTGCCCAATTGAAGAATTTGCCTTAACATATTCGCTGTAAAGGCAATAGGTCGACCGCCTACTCTTGTACGAAGCACAGTATGGGTAACCGAGCAGTCCACCTGAAGGTGCTCCCAAAACTGCCTCACATACGTCAAAGTGATTTGCAGATTATGTGTGAGTGCATACGAAACTCGGGACTGCGTCAGGAATTCGATCATCTGACGATAGGGCTGGGCTTCTTGAAACAGTAGATCCACAGCCATGACCATATGTTTACTATAAAACGCACGGTCTCCCATATCGGCACACAAAATCATCAAACTAAAATTACAAATTAGAATATAAAATGAAATTAGTTAAAAATGAATTTGCATAACTTCGAACTTGATTAAGTTCGAAGTCCATCACATTCGAACATAAGCAAATTCGAGATTATTAAAAAGCATTCGAACTTAAATAAATTTGAGTCACTATTCGAACTTGACTGACTTCGAACTTGCAGATATTTCAACAAGTTCGAACTTTTGGACAAGTTCGAACCTGAAGAACAAATTCGAAGTCAGTCACTTTCAACTTAAAAACCATGATTTTAACCCCATTTGAGTTAATAAACCGTATGATCTAGTCCTATTAGGTTCTAATCGAAGTTATGTATCATTTATTTGAAGTTTTATCTTTTAAAACTCGTGATTTCAAATCACCTAGTTTCAAATAACATAAATATCAAAAATGTTCTATTTTTGCCTCAATAATGTCCTATACTACACTTACTTAGTATTATGATGATCACTATACCCAAGTATACGTGTATGTTCGAGAAATAGTGGAAAAACTTCGAGGAATAGGACGGAAATTCGAAATGCGGTAAGTTCGAGAGGAAGTTCGAGATCGCCGTGCACAAGTTCGAGATTTCAAATTCGAGGGTAGGTACCTTAAATGAGGTACTGTTGACCTATTTATATCAACAACCTTCGAACTTATCATGAGTTTGAACTTCCAGCAAGTTCGAAGGTAACTTCGAATTTGTCTGGATTTCGACCTTAAGTGAAAATTTTGAAATTTTTTTTAATAAAATTCAACTTTTTCAACTTTTTTCATGTAACGGAATTTTCCCAACTTTGCAAAGTCATTCACCTAAACAACAAATTTTCACACAATATTTGTTTCATCAACCAAACAATGCATCCTAGTAACTTTGACCTTTATCCTACTTAAGGTAAAATAATATAAAATTAAAATTAAAACCACTCAAAGGTACTTTTTAAAAAAAATTATGACTTATACTAACAGAATATTTTTACGAGAAAGTCAAAGAAGGTTCAATCAGATAGCGGTGTCAAACGCACTTTCAGTATTTCACTTTCACACTTAGGAATTTTTTATTCCTTTGGTTGTTTGTCGTGATATACATTCAAAGTCGATTGTCGGTATGATTTTCCCTTTAAACATTTAACACTTTGGAAATTCTCTTGGCCTTTTTATTTATCAAGAAACTACCTTACGTGTCGCATACTTAGATATACTTCTATGATCAAGCCAGACACACAATGCTTCTAACTTTTAGGTATTGCAAATTTTCTTTAAAAGCCAAACGTCGGACACAGTTCTGTATTTACATACAACAGAGTGTTTTAGTTTGTCTTAGGGACTGTTTGATTACATTTGCATTAAGTGCTGTCTGGATTTAGATAACTGTCTGACTAGAAAAATAACTGAATAGATAATTACTGTTTGATTGTTTCGTTGACTAAACAGTCTGAATGAAATAAAATGACAATTTTAACCTTCCGTCTGACTTAAAAATTTTTTGTTTTTTTCAATCAAAATTATGATCTAAATCAAGATTTTACATTAATAAAAATAAATAATTAATAGTATACATCAACGTAAAACTTTCAACTACCTAAAAGCATATATAAATCATAATTAAACATAAATAATTCATTTACAATTAAACACAAAACATCCGTCAGTTTCCTTTTGTTGTTTTGGAATTAATTCAAGACATGCCAGAATTTGTAGTACCCATTTTTCAATATGTAATTGTTTGTCAGAATTGTAATACCCAACAAAAAAACATTTCTTTATTCAAAACAAACATATACATTAAAATGTTTGTTTCCTTTGTTGTCACGGCGGCCAAAGCATATGTAGTACCCATTTCTATCAAAAAGCAGCAGATGCAAAAATACAAAGCAATTTGCAATACCCATTTTAAATGCTGTCATAGCGGTCAAATATAGCAGAAATAAACCATTTTCTATGTCAAATGAACCGAAGAGAGGCGCCCATATGAGAGAGTGCAGTCGGCAGCTGCGGCAAAGGCGCCGGAGAGAGTGAGTGAGCCGGCGGAGGCGCAGAGGCGCCGAAGAGAGTGAGCCGGCGGTAGCAGTGGAGACTCACGTCGAGAAGGATAACCGCCGAGAAGGAGAAGACCCACAGTGAAAAAGAAAACCACGGAGAGATGGAGACCCACGGCGAGATGAAGAACCGCCGAGCAATGGAGGAGTTGGAGGGGCTTGACTGATGGAGGGGCTTGACGATGGAGGAGACAGAAGGGTTGCAGCGCTCATTTTTTTGTTGGGAAGGAAAGGGGTATTGTTGGAAAACAAATGTACTGAATGGGGAAGACATGACCTCTCATAACTTATTAAATGGGCAGACCGAATTTAGTTCTTATTTCGATAAGTTATCATCAAACAAAACTTATTTTAAATGGGCTGACCGGATTTTTTTGATTAAGTTCAATAAGTTGCAATCAAACAGCCCCTTAGAGTTCCTTCTAAGTTAACAAGAAAGTGGTGACAGGTCTGTACTTACGTACAACAAAGCAACTTATCTTCCTAACTTGAGTCAAAACAGAGGTCACAGGTCTGTACTTACGTACAACAAAGCGACTTGTTTTGACTCCCTCTTCTTTTGAAAAAATATTTCTTTTCTTAGCTTTAAGATGTATGTTGATGTTTCTATACATCCCTCAGAAAATTTGCATACCTCATTTAGAATCATTGTCTGTATGTCTCTAACATAGAAACTTAGACCATTTAGTCATACATCTAAGTTAGTTACACATATGACATTTTCTTGATTATTTAATTAGCTGTTAGGATTTCCTTTGTGTATTATGCCTACCAACACATCGAGCACGAAAGTGTATATCACTTAGAATTTATGGTGCATTATGTGTGAAAGCTCAACACTTAGAGTTTGTTTAGATTGTGCTAAATTTTCGTCACTTTGAACCTATGACTCTAAGACTTAACTCATTTTTTTTATATTCTCTTTTTTTTTGACTTACTATAAAAGGAAAGAAAATCTACTAAACTACTAACTTACTATAAATGGAAAGAAAATCTTCTAAACCACTATCTTACTATAAAAGGAAAGAAAATCTACTAAGGTCAAGTACTCTAGATTACGCATACCATTTAGTTCAACTAACAACTCAGAGCGTGACTTATCAAAAGCATTAGTGAATAGATCTGCATTATCATCTTCCATTGCCACTTTTACCAGTTTTATTAAATTATTTTCAGCACAATCACGTATGAAATGATGTCTTATGTGTATGTGCTTTGTTTTTACTGTGTTTAACTGGATTATCAGTTATAGCAATTGTAGACTGATTATCTGTCTTAATGGGAGTATGAGTGTAAGTCAAACCGTAATCCCGCAATTGTAGTTGTATCCACAAAACTCGTGAAGAACAACTACCGAAAGCTAAATATTCGGCCTCGCACGTTGACACGGCTACCGAAGTCTGTTTCTTGCATTGCCAGGATACGAGCCTCCCTCCAAGGAACTGACAACCTCCAGTTGTTGATTTTCGGTTCAAGCTGCATCCACCATAATCAGAATCCGTGTATGCCTCCAATTCAAGATCACCATCAGCATGATACCAAAGTCCCAGCTTCGGTTTCGACTTCAGATATCGTAGAATCCGCTTCACGGCTTTCATATGCATTTCTTTCGGATTAGCTTGGAACCTACCATAAATACACACAGCAAACATAATGTCAGGTCTAGAAGCAGTTAAATACATTAGTGACCCGATCATGGCCTGATATAGAGTCGGATCCACATCAGTGCCACTTTCTGTACCCGGTCCGAGATTGTGATTCTCTTGAATCAGAGTACTAAAGTGAGCAGTCAGCTTCGTTCCCTCCATTCCGAAGTGCTCCAGAATGTCGTAGACATACTTCGTCTGATGGATAAACATGCCCTCCTTCCTCTGTTCAACTTACAAACCCAGAAAGAAGTTCAGCTCTCCCATAGCACTCATCTCAAACTTTGACTTCATAACCTTCTCAAAGTCTTTGCACATTTGTTCGTTTAATGACCCGAAAATGATGTCATCCACGTACACTTGTACCAAGATAAAGTCTTCTCCCTTTCTCTTCACGAACAATGTACTATCAATTCTCCCTCTTTCAAACCCGTTGTCCAAAAGATGAGTTGACAATGTCTCATACCATGCCCTTGGTGCCTGATGCAATCTATACAGAGCCTTATCGAGTCGATATACTCTGTCGTGATAATTTCGATCAGTAAACCCAGGTGGCTGTTCGACGTACCCGAGTTCCTTCACCCTGCTGTACAAAATGCACTCTTTACGTCATGTTGATATACCTTAAATCCTTTGAAGGACGCAAAGACCAGAAACAGACGAATTGCCTCGAGCCTTGCCACTGGAGCAAACACCTCATTGTAATCAATTGCTTCTTTTTGGTTGAATCCTTTCACCACAAGTCTTGCCTTGTTACGAGTTACTATACCCCGATCATCTCTTTGGCACTTAAGGACCCATTTAGTCCCTATTGCAACTTCTCCTCGAAGTTACGGCACTAACTCCCACACTTCTAGTTTTCTGAATTGTGATAGTTCTTCTTGCATGGCTTCAACCCAAGAGTTATCTTTCAGTGCCATTTTCACATTCTTCATCTCTACTTGCGAGATGAAACGTGAATATAAACATGTGTGATATGCCTCAGAGTCATTGATCATCGACAACAACGCCGTGTTGTTATTCACACGACTCCTGGTTCTCACACCAGTATTCGGATTTCCTATGATGCTCTCAATCGGATGATCCTTGTTTATCCTTGATGTCTCAATCTCATCGACCCGAAGATTATCTCCTAAGTTTGATCCTATTTCACCTAACGGGGGTACGACTTCAGACGGTACATTCTCTTCTTCATGATCACTGTCCTCGGAGTTAGAAGTACTTGTCTGATTCTCGTTTATAGGAAACTCAGGTTCATTCTCTGTTGGAGACCCATCTTTTGTCGTTGTAGGCTCAGAAGTTGATGGAATGCTTGTCTTTGGAAAACCTTGATAGTCGTCATTCATGTAATTTAAATCCCGGTTTCAACACTAACGCCTCATTATCGAGTAAAAATTACTGAGTTCTTCTTATCACATATTTGAGATACACTAATGAGATTATGATCAAGTTTATCAACATGGTAAACTTGATCAAGTGTGATAGTCCCATTAGTGACGACTCCAGTTCCAGTGATGTGTCCTCCCTTGTTCCCAGCGAATGATACGAATCCCTTGTTCCCTCCCTTGAGGTCTGTGAGTAGACTTCTTTCCCCAGTCATGTGACGAGAGCAACCACTGCGAACAAACCACTTGTTGTTTAGACCTGTAGTTAGTTCCTGCACATGAAAGAAAACAAGTTAGTTATCACGGGGAACCCATGCCATGACTGACTTGGTAATACCATTCTCATCCACATACGTGAACTCCTTCAAATACCCGTCTCTCCTTTCAGGTGACTCGGGTTTTTGATTGAGAACCGGTTGTGGTGCTGAGTGATTTAAATTCACTCTTGGCCTTTGGTTAGGCATTTGCTGTTGAGTCCTTGAATAATTTCTATTATACGGCATTTCAGATTGATATCCATGGGCTCTACCTGGTGTCTGTTGTCTTTGAGGAGTGTGAGACCTAACTGGAGTTTAAGTCCATCTAAGTGTGGTACTCCTATAAGCTTGTTGAGGTCCTGGCCTAGACTGAATAGGGACTCTATTCGGAGAATTAGTCCAAACCACTTCATTTGGACTAACCGACACAGGTACTTGTCTAACAGCGATCTTAGGTGTTGCATTCACAATTTTCTCAGTGTTTTGAGAACAACTTGTGCTAGCAACACTAGATATTGGTCAATGTTTTTTTGGCTTACCTGCAGAAGGTCAAGACTCGGGTTTAGTGGGGGTAGACTCTACTTTACAATACGGACATCTAGACGTAACAAGACCCTTCTCATGACATCTAAAGCAGGACATCTTATCAATCGACTTCTTATAAGTGCCCTTTGATTTTGGTGTCTCACTCGTGTCATGTTCTTTCCTTTTAACTATCATGACTACTTCCTCTTTTTGATTATTAACTTCAGGTTTAGCTTCTTCTAGAATTGTGTTACTAGAGTTATTAACACAATTAGTTGATTTATCCTTATCAGATTCAGTTCTAGCTTCTACCTATGACTCGACTGGTTCACCAGTTTTATCCAGAGGTTGAGGCACATAATTATCATTAATAGGTGGAGGACTCTCTTGATAACCTAATCCTACTAGTTTCTTAGACTGCCGTTCAGCTTCTAAGATTTTCCCTAGGTTTAGTGACGAGTTCCTAAACTTTTCCAACTTACTATTTACCTCAGCAACTTTAACCCTTGATTCTGCTAGCTCAACCTCCTTAATGCTAAGTTCTTTGGTTAAAGCGTCTACATGCTCATACATAAGTTCTACCATGACAAATTGTTCACTTAATTTGTCTTTTAGAACTATAACGTCCTGAGCATCTGCTTTTAGCTTATTCCTAAAATCTTCTTTAATGTCTAAGAGACTAGCATTATCAGATTTTAGTGATTCGATCTGAGCAATTAAGTTGTTATGTGTTTCTAGAACTAAGTTCAACCTATCATTGGAAGTATCACATAAAACACATAAGTCATGAAATGTAGAAAAGTTCAGAATTACCCTTTTGTGATCCGATTCCACGTTAGCCATTTGTGCGGCAAACTCAAGAATGGTCTGATTGTCTGACTTCTCCACCAACATATGACTTGTATAATTCTGTTTGTTGTCCTCAGTCATTTCCTTTGCTTTGTCATCCCCAGTCTCTGTCACTTCAGCCATAAAGGCTCTAGCATTCGACTCCGAATGAGTAATCCAATCGTAGGTTCCATCGAGCTATCTGTTAGATGTCACGTTAGTTAACAGACCAGCGATGGCAGCTTGATTTCCCGAACCACCAGATTAATATCTCCCTTGGTTCTGGTTCTGATTGTTCTCTACCTTAGGTCTTTGACACTCTCTTGCAAAGTGTCCCAATCCTTGACAATTGTAACACTTAACCTTTGATTTGTCAAATCCGACTTTGTTGTTACCAAGGTTCAGATTTCTCCTAGTCTTTTTCATGAACCGTTTGACTCTTTGAGTCTCCACGGCCAATTGCCATTGCAGGTCCATTCCGGTTTAGAATACCCTAAGAATGCCCGACTACTAGTTCTTCTGTCTCAAATGGGATGGGTTCTGTTCCCGTATAGAATGATGTAGATGACTTCAGTTGACTTGCGATCGACAGTTTTATCTTTCCAAAATAAATCTCTGGATCCTGGACTTGATCATATTCCCGTTCCTTCTTTTGTAACTGAAAGTTGTAAGGCCTCAGCGTTCCTATGACTCCTTCTAAAGTAAGAGTCTCGAATTTTTCTTCATCATGCTTTATAAGCGCTGTTTACATTTCCCACTTCGCTAGTAACGCATCAAGAAGCTTTTCTATCTTCTCAGTCTCTTTATAATCAACATCGTGATTATCCAGATCTGTCAGCAGATGATAAAATATTGTTATTATCTCATCCAACGTTTCGGTTTTCAATGCATTGAAAATCGCGAACTGCTGTGTAAAGACCACCCCTTACGGGGCAGTGCTCACCAGTCTAGGTCCCATAATATGCAATACGATATCAACCATACTAAGATAGGGTAATTAAATTGCGGAAAAATAAAATTACATGTACATTACATATTAGGATACAGATTACTTATTTCAAATTAAAGTTATAAAAGGGTAACATCTAATCTATTCATAACATCAATCATCACATCAAGTCTACCCAGAACCACCACATTAGCTGTCTTCCAATCAGTACCAGAAAGTTTGTTGAGAAGTGGTCTAGGAAAGCTTCAAAACTTGGATCTTGAATGACCTAAATACTAGGTCCTGCAGGTGATTTTCCTTTGGCTTTTCCTGTAAAATTTTAAAGCAACATCTGTAAGCAAAGCTTAGTGAGTTTATAGATTTTCAATATTAACATGCGTGTCAAGCGGAGTCATAAATCTAAGCGTGATATGTCTTGGCTGCCGCTACAGCCCTCATCATGATTGAGATATAGTATCTTAAGATCGGATGATGTTCAAACCACACTCACGCTTATATCGTGGGGATCAGCCACATACTGGGCTAGCTACCAGTAGGTCAACATGGCCGAACATCGGAGGTCATTACCAAGTTCGTGAGAACTGGTGGAATAGCCAGGTCTAGAACAATAGACCATAAGGGCTAGTCAAGCTGAATAAATCTTATCAAGTCTGATCAATGAAGTAAGCTTAAGTCTTAGAAGTCATGATAGTAACGAATCATAAAGCAAAGTCTGAAGTGCTAATAAATGCAATATGAAATGATAAGCAAATAGCTATCATGATTCACTGGGCAACACCCATCCATGGTGTGCACAGGTCTCAATCCAGCTGATAAATGAATGTCAAATAATGTAACAGCATCAATATATCTCAAACGGATCTTTGCATGTTCAATTTGAATATCTATAACTCACTGTGTTGGGGTCTTGGTCAAACAGATATATGAATCTGCCACCTGAGTTATCTCAGGATTTTGTCTTTCTGTTCTGTCAAATCAAGTCTCTGACCCGCTTTAAATCTTTTAAGTCTTTAAATCTTTGTTCAGAATATACTGAACCTGTTCAAAATCATTCATGATAATATCATGTCAATTGTAATCATCTTTATCATCATCATTAAAATCTGTAATTCTATCTGATTCTGATAATTTTCAGTTCATCACTCTTTTATTCGTTCATATTCTTTATTCTTTTAAATTCTCCAAAAGTTCTTAAATATATATATATAACAATATATATTTATATAGCCATTTATATTAAAATATAAAAATTACATTTCGGACCATAATTTCGGATCAGCCCGGATTGGGATCCGGATTCGGATCATCCGGATCCGAGCCTCTCCGAATTAGGGATCCGAATTGTCATCATCCGAAATATATATACACCCGAATTCGGTCCTAATAGTATCCGAATCATTTATCTAATTTCGGGTTTGGGACCGAATTAGATGACATCCGAATTAAGGTTAAATCCGAAATGTAGGGTCCGAAACATGCTTCATCCGAAATTGGGATCAAGGCTAGATCCGAATTGGAATCCGAATTGGGTATCCGAATTCGGACCCATGACTTGAAATAATTCCCAGAAATGTTCTTGATGTTCTTGGTTTATTCATACGGATTTTATCAATAATTATCAGATTTTCATTTTTATCAACATGCAATGTTATATAAAGTTGTATTAACATTATTTGAGTGTTTTTATGTAATTTCTTTGATCAAAAACATCATAATTATAACAAGATCATTCAAAAATGATCATTTTTGTCAAGAACACTTAACTACCAAAATTTCCAATTTGTTGCTTATTTTGGATGATCTGATCCTCGAATTTTGTTTCTGTTTTATCTATTAACATTAATTCATCATAATATACTAAGATTTAAAACATGCAACCTAAAATTCATGATTTTAAATCTTTGGTTTCGGTTTTTATCAAAACCGAACCAAACCTCTAAAAATTTTGAAATATAACTCAAGAATTACCTCAAATTTGTCAATTGATGATCCTTGATAGTGATTATAACTTCTTTTAGTCTTCAATCCATCAATTAATTGCAACAATTTGATGAAATTTGGTGATGGCCGTATGAATGTAGAGAGAGAGTAGAGAGAGAATATTTAGGTGTTAAATGATCTTAAATGATCATTATTCTAAGCTTTTATATATTAATTTTGGTCTCATTTGTTATTTAACCCACTAAACTTTTGTATTTTTACATATCTTTTAATTTAATAAATTTTTAATTATTCATAACATAAATATAATTTTAATTTAAATAATCATCAACTTAATTTAAAATTGCATCATTAATAATGTAACTGAATTTACATTATTTGGATCAAGACCAAATAAAAGACTTAGATAAAAGCTAGGTTGTTACAGAATGGGCTCCACCACGCACAAACTTCGTCCCCGAAGTTAGCTATGTTCGAACAGACTGGGATATGTAGCTTTCATAACATCTCTCGATTCCCAAGACTGATGCGAACCTTTGTGGTGTTTCCACTGGACGAGCACCATCTGTATCTCTTTATTCCGAAGCTTTTTGGTCTTTGAGTCCAGAATACGTTCTGGCTCTTCAACCACACGAAGCTTCTCATCAATCTGCAGGTTAACATGTGGTATCTGAATTTCCCTTTCATCAGCTAAACTCTTTCTTAGATGACTAACATGAAATACAGGATGTATTCCAGCTAAGTCAGTCGGTAGTTCAAGACGATAAGATTGATTTCCAATCTTTTCCACAATCTTGAACGGACCAATAAATCTCGGAGCTAACTTGTTTCTTTTAATGAAACGTACCACATTCTTCATTGGAGATACTTTCAGCATCACCCAATCGTTAACCGCGAAACTTATTGATCTATGACGATTGTCATAATATGACTTCTGCCTGCTTTGAGCTTCAAGTATGTTTCTTCTAACGAGTTGAATCTTTTCGTGTGTCAACTGTAGAAGGGCAGGTCCTGCTATTGGCGGTTCACCTGTTTCGCGCCAACAGGTAGGAGTTCTGCACTTTCGACCGTACAAAGCCTCAAAAGGGGCCATCTTGATCGTTGAATGATAACTGTTATTGTATGAGAATTCGACCAACGGCAAGTGGTCATCCCAGTTACCACCTAAATCAAGAATGCAGGCACGAAGCATATCTTCAAGAGTTAGAATAGTACGCTCACTCTGGCCATCTTCATTTGGATGATAAGCTGTACTCATGGAAATCCGAGTACCCATCCCTTCTTGTAATGCTTGCCAGAATCTGGATGTGAAGCGACTATCACGATCAGAAACGATAGACATTGGCACACCGTGACGAGAGATAATTTCTGTGATGTATATCTGTGCCAATCTATCGAGGGAATAAGTTTCTTTCATCGGAATAAAATGAGCTGATTTCGTTAACCGGTCAACAACTACCCAGATAGAGTCGTGTTGTCTTTTGGTCTTTGGCAGCTTCGTAATGAAGTCCATTGTTATATGCTCCCACTTCCATTCAGGAACTGTCAGTGGTTGCATATCCCCGAAGGGCTTCTGATGTTCTGCCTTAACCATCTGACATACTCTGCAGCTTTCAACACATTTTCCAATGTCCTTCTTCATTCCTGGCCACCAGTAATCAGCCTTCAGATCAAAATACATCTTTGAGCTGCCAGGATGAATAGATAACTTGGACTGATGAGCTTCGGACAGAAGAGTGCTACGAATAGAACCATATTTAGGAACCCAGATTCGGTTTCCCTTGAGACAGTGAAGTCCCAAATGGTTCAGAGTTAGAAATTGTAATTGCCCTTTTAGATTTTCAGAATCTATGTTCTCTTCTTTCAGCGCTTCAGTTTGAGCAGCTCGAATATCTTCAATAAGATCAGAAGAGAATATAACTTGAGTTAGGGCATAACAGCACTTTTCAGGATACACTTTTCTACTCAACGCATCCGCGACAACATTTGCTTTGCCGGGATGATATAAGATCTCGCAGTCATAATCCTTGATAAGCTCCAAGGATCGACGCTGTTTCATGTTCAGATCTTTCTGAGTAAAAAGGTAAGGAGACTCTTATGATCGGTGTAGAGCTGACACCGAGTCCCATAAAGATAATGCCGCCAGATTTTTAGAGCAAAGGTGACGGCAGCCAACTCAAGATCATGAGTTGGTGCACTTTTCTCTTAATCCTTTAATTGCCTTGAAGCGTAGGCAATTACTTTTCCCCTTTGCATAAGAACACATCCTAAGCCAGTACCAGAAGCGTCGCTGTAAACAACGAAATGGTCGTTACCTTCTGGCAAGGCTAGGATCGGCGCTTGAATCAACTTTTGTTTCAGAATATCGAATGCCTCTTGCTGTTTATCGATCCAAACGAAAGGAGTATTCTTCCGTGTTAGCATTGTAAGCGGCACAGCAATCTTTGAGAAGTCCTTTATGAATCGCCGATAATAACCGGCCAATCCAAGGAAACTTCGGATTTCTGAGGCATTACGAGGCGTTTGCCATTTCTGAACAGCCTCGACTTTCGAAGGATCAACGGAAATTCCTTCGCCAGAAACAACATGGCCAAGGAACTGGATCTATAAGAATCAAGATAGAAATTCAAATTCTGAGGTGAATCATAGAATAGTTAAGGAAACAGCTCAAGACATATATAATAGAGATTATACCTGTCTGAGCCAGAATACGCACTTAGAAAACTTTGCATAGAGTCTTTCTTTTCTTAATAACTCTAGCAATTGCCGCAGATGAATAGAATGATCAGCCTCCGTTTTGGAGTAAATCAGAATATCGTCTATGAACACGATAACTGATTTATCCAACATTGGTCTGCACACGCGATTCATGAGATCCATGAACACCGCTGGTGCATTCGTTAAGCCGAACGGCATTACGAGAAATTCGTAATGACCGTATCTTGTTCGGAAGGCTGTTTTCGGGATATCCTCATCTCTGACTTTTAATTGATGATACCCAGAACGGAGATCTATTTTCGAAAAGTAACTGGCTCCTTGTAACTGATCAAACAGATCATCGATTCTGGGCAGAGGATACTTATTCTTTATTGTAACCTTGTTCAACTCGCGGTAATCGATGCACATACGGAAAGTTCCGTCTTTCTTTTTAACAAATAGTACTGGTGCACCCCACGGAGAAGAACTTGGTCGGATAAACCCCTTCTCCAACAGCTCTTGCAGTTGCTTTGACATTTCCTGCATTTCTGCAGGTGCAAGTCTGTATGGAGCTTTTGCGATAGGAGCCGCACCAGGAACCAAGTCAATACTGAACTCGACTTGTCGTTCCGGTGGCACTCCGGAAATGTCGTCAGGGAATACGTCTGGGAACTCACAGACGATAGGAATATCGGACAAAGATTTCTTTTCAGAGTTGGATTCAGATAAAACGTAACACAGATAGGATTCGTGACCCTTGGTTAGATACTTATAAGCTTTATCAACAGAAATGAAGCAGTGATCACCTTTTCGCTTCTCGCCCTTGATCTCAATTACTCGGCCGTCTGAAGATTTGATTCTGATGATTCGTCGGTTGCAGATAATTGTAGCTTCGTTGTTCATTAACCAATCCATGCCGATGATGACGTCAAACTCTTTCAACGGAATAGGGATAAGGTCGAGGTTGAATACAATATTATCTACGAGTAATGTGCAGTTTCGATATACAGAATCAGCCATAACATAGCTGTTACTAGCTGTCTCAATGTCAAGTACAAAAGGAAGCTTCGATGGGGACTTAGATAATCTTGATGCAAAAGAAGTCGATATGAAGGAACGACTAGCGCCAGAATCAAATAGCACATGAGCAGGTATTGTATTTAACAGAAACGTACCGGTGACTACATCAGGTGTTTCTCTCGCCTCTTCAGCCGTTATTTGGAACGCACGTGTCCTTGCCGTTGGTGTTGCAGCAGAACTTTTAACTGTCGACCCTCCAGCTGATGACTGTGGCTGATAACGTGGTCCGCTACGACACTGATACATGAAGTGTCCTCTTTTTCCACATTTCGCACATCCACGTCCCTGCTGTGGACATTCTTCACTACTATGGCCGATCATGTTGCACGCAAAGCAAGTAACGTCTTCTGGATTACATAATCCCATGTGAGACTTTCTGCATCTCTTGCAGAATCGCGGCTCGTTTGTCAGTGAGTAGGCTTGCGCTTTCGGTTGTGAACTATGCTGATAGGATTGCTGAGACTGAGATTTATTTGGCTTAAAGAATCTGCCAAATCGCAGTTTCTTTGGAGGAGACGGATTCATCGGATTGGTAGACGGAGCGTATAGCTGATCGCCGTATTCTAAGTAACCTCGTTCGATTTGTCTAGCCGCTTCTACCATTTCCAAGTAACTCTTGTATTTGATCGCGCTCATGGGATGTCTGTATCTAGGATTGAGTCCTACACGAAATCTATTCATCTTTCTCTCCTCGGTAGCTACCTAATAGGAAGAGTATCCGCATAGTCTAGAAAACTCGTGTTCGTATTCATCAACAGTCTTCGTTCCCTGAGTCAACTGCATCAACTGTACCTCCATCTTATCTTGTTGGTCAATCGGGCAGTACTTTGCATTGAACATTTCAAGAAACTGCTCCCATTCTAAAGTCTGAATCACCTCCTCACCATAGATACTTCGCTGGGTTTTCCACCAGGCACGAGCAGCTCCAACAAACAACGCAGACGCGTAGCTCACTTTCTTAGAATCTAAACAGTCAGAGATTCTAAAAATTTCTTCCGTATGACTGATCCAATCCATCGCCTGAATCGGATCCACAGTACCCTCGAAGTTCAGGGCACCGCTCGCTTTAAAATCTTTGAATTTGCAGCCTTTTGGCTGAGCTATTTGGGTTTCTGGATTTGAATTATCAGAATCAGATTCATTGGTCTGGACTTGCTTTTCTTTTCTCTTATTTTTCTTTTCTTCGCGTCTTTTAGCTTCGGCCTCATCTCTGGCACGAAACTGTTCTTGCATCATTTTGTTTTGTTGTTCTGAGTGTTGGGCAAGAAATTGTTGCATCATTTCAAACATTTGTTGTTGGGTCATATTGTTGGGAATATCACCTGATCTTGATCCTGACATCTTCTACTGAAAATTAAAATCAATTAACTATCAGTTTATAGGCTTAGATCTATGTACCCTTTTCCCATCCTAACAGTCTGTACATCCTATCTCATTTCAAACCACCTAAATGATTGATACATATGTATTGCTTCAGTTTGAGATCAAGTATACTCACGTAATACTTGATTCACTCAAACTATGGGCTCTGATACCATCCTGTAAAGACCACCCCTTACGGGGCAGTGCTCACCAGTCTAGGTCCCATAATATGCAATACGATATCAACCATACTAAGATAGGGTAATTAAATTGCGGAAAAATAAAATTACATGTACATTACATATTAGGATACAGATTACATATTTCAAATTAAAGTTATAAAAGGGTAACATCTAATCTATTCATAACATCAATCATCACATCAAGTCTACCCAGAACCACCACATTAGCTGTCTTCCAATCAGTACCAGAAAGTTTGTTGAGAAGTGGTCTAGGAAAGCTTCAAAACTTGGATCTTGAATGACCTAAATACTAGGTCCTGCAGGTGATTTTCCTTTGGCTTTTCCTGTAAAATTTTAAAGCAACATCTGTAAGCAAAGCTTAGTGAGTTTATAGATTTTCAATATTAACATGCGTGTCAAGCGGAGTCATAAATCTAAGCGTGATATGTCTTGGCTGCCGCTACAGCCCTCATCATGATTGAGATATAGTATCTTAAGATCGGATGATGTTCAAACCACACTCACGCTTATATCGTGGGGATCAGCCACATACTGGGCTAGCTACCAGTAGGTCAACATGGCCGAACATCGGAGGTCATTACCAAGTTCGTGAGAACTGGTGGAATAGCCAGGTCTAGAACAATAGACCATAAGGGCTAGTCAAGCTGAATAAATCTTATCAAGTCTGATCAATGAAGTAAGCTTAAGTCTTAGAAGTCATGATAGTAACGAATCATAAAGCAAAGTCTGAAGTGCTAATAAATGCAATATGAAATGATAAGCAAATAGCTATCATGATTCACTGGGCAACACCCATCCATGGTGTGCACAGGTCTCAATCCAGCTGATAAATGAATGTCAAATAATGTAACAGCATCAATATATCTCAAACGGATCTTTGCATGTTCAATTTGAATATCTATAACTCACTGTGTTGGGGTCTTGGTCAAACAGATATATGAATCTGCCACCTGAGTTATCTCAGGATTTTGTCTTTCTGTTCTGTCAAATCAAGTCTCTGACCCGCTTTAAATCTTTTAAGTCTTTAAATCTTTGTTCAGAATATACTGAACCTGTTCAAAATCATTCATGATAATATCATGTCAATTGTAATCATCTTTATCATCATCATTAAAATCTGTAATTCTATCTGATTCTGATAATTTTCAGTTCATCACTCTTTTATTCGTTCATATTCTTTATTCTTTTAAATTCTCCAAAAGTTCTTAAATATATATATATAACAATATATATTTATATAGCCATTTATATTAAAATATAAAAATTACATTTCGGACCATAATTTCGGATCAGCCCGGATTGGGATCCGGATTCGGATCATCCGGATCCGAGCCTCTCCGAATTAGGGATCCGAATTGTCATCATCCGAAATATATATACACCCGAATTCGGACCTAATAGTATCCGAATCATTTATCTAATTTCGGGTTTGGGACCGAATTAGATGACATCCGAATTAAGGTTAAATCCGAAATGTAGGGTCCGAAACATGCTTCATCCGAAATTGGGATCAAGGCTAGATCCGAATTGGAATCCGAATTGGGTATCCGAATTCGGACCCATGACTTGAAATAATTCCCAGAAATGTTCTTGATGTTCTTGGTTTATTCATACGGATTTTATCAATAATTATCAGATTTTCATTTTTATCAACATGCAATGTTATATAAAGTTGTATTAACATTATTTGAGTGTTTTTATGTAATTTCCTTGATCAAAAACATCATAATTATAACAAGATCATTCAAAAATGATCATTTTTGTCAAGAACACTTAACTACCAAAATTTCCAATTTGTTGCTTATTTTGGATGATCTGATCCTCGAATTTTGTTTCTGTTTTATCTATTAACATTAATTCATCATAATATACTAAGATTTAAAACATGCAACCTAAAATTCATGATTTTAAATCTTTGGTTTCGGTTTTTATCAAAACCGAACCAAACCTCTAAAAATTTTGAAATATAACTCAAGAATTACCTCAAATTTGTCAATTGATGATCCTTGATAGTGATTATAACTTCTTTTAGTCTTCAATCCATCAATTTATTGCAACAATTTGATGAAATTTGGTGATGGCCGTATGAATGTAGAGAGAGAGTAGAGAGAGAATATTTAGGTGTTAAATGATCTTAAATGATCATTATTCTAAGCTTTTATATATTAATTTTGGTCTCATTTGTTATTTAACCCACTAAACTTTTGTATTTTTACATATCTTTTAATTTAATAAATTTTTAATTATTCATAACATAAATATAATTTTAATTTAAATAATCATCAACTTAATTTAAAATTGCATCATTAATAATGTAATTGAATTTACATTATTTGGATCAAGACCAAATAAAAGACTTAGATAAAAGCTAGGTTGTTACATGCTGTTTCAGTATCTTGGTCCTTCCCTTGCGAACCAGCGGATTTCCCTCACACCGCTTCTCGAGAGCATCCCATAGCTCTTTAGAAGTTCGATGATTTCTCAAGGTGTGTATATATCCTGAGGTACTGCCATATGAATGATGGAGAAAGCTCGGTTTTTGGTCTCATGGAGTTTCTTATCATCATCCTTCATCTTCTGATATGTTAATACTCGTTGACGACCTTCGAACTCTTGCGTAGGTGGCACATATACCTTGTCGATACAAATCAACATGCGCATATCATTGAAACGAGCAAAATCGGAGAACCTATCCTTCCACCAATAATATTCTTCCAACTTAGTTAGTTTTGGAGGGGAATTTCCCTTGCCGACCTCATGATCCATTTCAATGAATTTTTGCAAACTTGACATCCTGTCTAAACTTTTTGTTTTCGAACTTAACTAATTTAATTTAAAATTAATTGAATATAAACTCCTTCGAACATAGGTAAGTTCAAATTAATTTGATAATAAATTCGTTTGAAATTAAGTTCGAATTTGTGTAAGTTCGAATTCAACAAGTTCGACTGACGTGAAGTTCGAACCAATGACAAGTTCGAATAGTACTTAATTTTCTGACAAGTTTGAAATATCACAAATTCGATGATATCAAGTTCGAATCTCAGCCAAATTCGAAGGAAGCCCTGAATTAAGTTCGAGAGGAGCGTATTTTTGACAAGTTCGAATGAACCCTAATACCCCTTATGTTCGAGCGCCGCAAGTTCGAGAAACGGTCAAAAATTTGATTTTTTTTCAAGTTTTCAGATTAAACCAATGTTTTTACGACTAAAAACAATGATTTCGACTGAAAAAGTGAACCAATAAGAATTTTTCTCTGTGACTTTGCTTGTATAACTCGAAAAACTTATGAAAAATGTGATTATTCCGTCACAAACGCCAAGAAACCAAGAATGTTTAAGATGAACGCAAAGAACACGATGAACACTCTACTGGCTCTGATACCACTTGTAAGGTCACCTACCTACGGATCCAATCTTGATGTGACACCGTCTAACGAGTGTGGAATCCTCGTTAGTGGCTTAACGGAATGATCACACACACAAAACACAGAGACCAACACGATGATACACGTAAACACGAACGTCCCGACATGTGATTCTCTCCAAGAACACTCTGAAAATACTCTGCAAACACTCACAAGTTCGTAATCGCCTCGAACAAAGATTTCTGCCAAGATATCTAATCATAACTGATTAACCCTTAATTATAACCATTAACCTCGAACTTAGCCTGGACAAGTTCGAGAAGGCCCAAGCCCACGAACTTGTCCACCATTAAGTTCGAATATTGGCTTCGAACTTATTCTAGAACTTGACTTTGAACTTGTTCTAGAACATATGTTTTAACTTATGTTTGAACTTATCTTTGAACTTAAGTAAAACATCAATCACAAACAAGTTCAAACATATATACAATCAATATCAAACATATGTATTCACGAGCAATTACGAAGACTTGAACTATTACAAAAGATTATCTACAATTAGACTGCTATCGTCACACTGGATGCACTAACAGTTGCATCTCACAGCTGAGAATTCTAAGCTGATTGAGAAGCTTAAACTGTTTGAAAACCAATTGACTGATCATGATTCCATTTCAAAGTTTTACATCTGAAACGTCAGAGCTGATTGCAAAACATACTGAATCTGAACAGATTCGTAACAACAATTATGATATTCTTGTTTAGTTAAATACAGATAAAGCATTTGCTTTAAATGATGTCAAAAGATTGAAAGAAGAAGTTTTGATTTTTGAAGAAAATCAAAAGGTTATGAATTCTGAGAATCATATTCTTAAGGTGAGAATATCTGAATTATCAAACGAACTTGAAGATTCTAAACGAGAGAATTTTCAGAATGCAAATCAACTAAAATATCTTTTGCCTGAACGATCTGGTTTGTACAAGAAAGTTAAAGATCTTAAAGAGACACTTTCAAAGACAAATGATCCTGATCAAAGTTATGTCTCAAACAAATCTGAAGAATTTTTTCCTCTTGAGAAGGAGTTCTCTTTAACTTAAGAATTATTTGAGAAGGAAAGAATGAGTTCTTCCTTAAAGAACAAGATTTTATAGCGGAATCTAAATTGTTTGAAGATGAGATAAAGTTGTTTTTAATTAAAGAACAATCTTTAGAAAGTGATTTCCAATCATTTGTTAATGACATAAATTCATATTTGGTCATTATTAAAGGATTAGAAGATCAAATATTTCATCTTTCTAAACATTTTAATGTTTCCCCTTCTTCAAATGAATCAGATGTTAACGTTTCTAAAGTTTGTTTAGAACATAAAGTTGATCATTCTGATTTATCTTTAGAAAATGAAAAGAATCTAGCTAAAACTCCTAAGTTTGATTTGTCTTCAGATGTTCAACTTAAATATCTTTTAAAGATAAACAAAGGCAAAGATAAAGTAGTTGAAAAACTTCCGGTCAAGATTTACCCTACTGAATCTTCAAAATCTAAGTTTTCAAAAGTTTCTTAAAATACTGGTTATTCATCTCAGATGAAAACTTCCAAGAATAATACCAAGTATTATCAGATAAAAGCTAGCACCAGACAGATTTTTAGAAAGAAAAGTTTGCATAATTCTGTTCGTTCATATTCAAGTTTCTTTTATAAATCAGATATTCAATTTTATCATACTATAAGAAATTTGCTTCCTGAGTTTGAGAAAGAATAAAAGAATTACGTTCTGCAATGGGTACCTAAACCTGTAATGAAATGGTTACCTAAACCCATATTGAGAAGGGTACCCAAGACCGCTAACATGTTTGGATCCAAATATGTTTGGATACCAAAGACGTCTTAACTTTGCAGGTTTCTTGTTTTTAGTCATTTCATACTAGAAACCGGACTTCATTGGAAATGGTTTCTGTATACATCAGTGCAGACCCCGTACTTCATTCAAATGGTTTTCAGTTACTTCAGATTGAAACGCGAGCTTCCGCAAAAAGGCTTCTAAACACTTCAGATTAGAATCCGATTCTGAAAGATAAATCTTTCTGAAAATCCTGCCCTGAATTTAACTCTGAAGCTGTATTGACAAAGAGGGAGTTTTATTTTTTAATTTTTTGCTCCTGATTTATTTATTATGAGTTGACTAACTTTGTGTGACTATTTCCAGGGGGAGTTTCAGACACACTCTGACGACGATATCTTTTTCACTAAGTTGTGTGCAATTTTAAAATGAAATATTTTTGTGCACACATAAAGAGGCTTTGAGCTGAAAAGAAAATTTTTAAGGATGTTATCATTGAGGTTAATTGTTCAAATCTCTTTGTTTTTCATAACCTCATTGCTTCTTAGATTCTCTTCGTTATTCTCCCATGCATTCTTAATTCTTCCAATTCATTCATACTGAATTCACCCATAATCTCGCATGAGCTTAGTTCTTTGATGAAAATCTGATTCATTTCATATCATATATCAGATTTTACATTTCATTTTGATACCTCTCAACTAATCGTTCCCCAAATTCATTTTGAACTTCGTCTCCTAATTCATCTGAGCTAAAAAATCCTAATCATTCTTTTTGTGATATCCCAAGAGCTAAAATGCTGAACATATTTTCGATGACTCCGATGATGCCCCAAATTGTGTGATGGGCATAAACACTACTTCTATGGTCCAACAAGAATCGGAAGACCTACCCTAGGAGCAAACCATCTATAGTTTTTGTGGGTGAGTGTTTTTTAGGTCTATTAGTTGAAAAGTGTCAGCTATCACGGGATACTGATAGGGTCGAGCTGAGTTAAAAGGTAGATGAGATGGGTATATTGACAGGAGATGGTGGTGCATCAGATCATGCTTTCACTATAAAGCCGACTGAATTTATTTATGAAAAGTGAGACAGAGGTAGTTTAGCTGAAAATTGATGAGAACTGAGAGTTGAGAAAGGATTTTAAGTAGAGATAATCGTACCTACACAGTGTCAGCTGGGTAAACCACATAATCTATCAAGCCCTAGGAGACTTGATATTGGAAAGGACTTCATGGACCCCGTGACGCATGCACTTAACCCCACCAACCAGTCACTTATATCTGAAAAGAATTTTGTTTCAATAATCTCGGAGATATAACACATTTCTATCGATATATATCATTTGGATACTATGGATATTGAAACAAGGAAGACATTTGCTCCGGTCTCCGACTTCATTTGATGCACATTGTGTCTATAGCTGATTATACACACTTTTAGGACACATCGAGTCTAACAGTCTGTGTGACTATAAACTGCTAGTCAAAAGTGACTAAGCTAGAACAAATAAGAGTGAGACTTTCATGATAAAGGATTTCAGGATGACTATTTGGAAATCCCACCAGTGTTAACATCATGCCAGCACTGAAAGTAGGTCACATAGATTAGGTTTATTATTGTGCAAACAGGATTCTTATGTGGACCTGGACAATGTTACATAAAAATGAATGTGTTTCATTTTTTCTCATCTCAAGTTGAAAAGCTTTGGTTGTTTCTGTAAGGAGAGAGTATCCATTTGAGGGGGAGTGATAAATTTGTTCAAAATAGGGGGAGAGGAGATATATAAAAGAGAGGATATCATTTTGACGGGTACAGAGAAAATTTGTAAGATTTCGGAGTTGTAATTGTTGTTGTATTTATGTCTGTATTCATGTCCGCAATTGTAATTTCATTGCATCTGTGTCTCTGAATATTTTGCATGATATTCATAATTCTTATGATCATCATGAGGGGATAAAAGTTGTATTTCAGAGACAACTGCTGAATATGTAACACCCTTGCCACAATAACCATCATTACAATACACCCAGGATTATACACCACAATTATTATTACATAATGATCTGAATGCTTAAACAAGTACAGAAGCATTAAAATACAAAATAAAGTAATACAACAGTTTCAAAAACTCTACTGTGCTACAAGGTTCCAATACTAAGTCTACATACTCAAACTTTTATTACAACATCCAGAATACATTACAACATTTGGTCCCATAGCACATTTACCGATTGTGTAGTATCAACTCTTCCAAGACTTCAAACACGACCTAACTAGAAGGTCCGGCGGCAGATTTTCCCTGTCCTGTAAAAATCAACAACTGAGGGGTAAACGAATGCTTAGTGAATACACAGATTTACGCATTTTATAAATCCTTAAGAAGCCCACAAGAGTAGCACCGACGACACACGTCGTGCACTCTCCACGTACACAAAGTACGACACACATGAGCCGTCGCTCCTACGAGCCCAAAGCTCGGTATGAAAGACAACCATCTGAGACAGACATAACATCGGGGATGACATACTGCCTACCAGAACCTCGGAGGGATCAGCTCCGGGTCATATATCGCAGTAACATCGGAGTAACAGATGCGACCCACCGGTCCATCATTAGATGCACAACAACCAAACGGACATGCAACAAATATGAATGTGCATCTAAATCTACGCAAGTTAGAAGAATTCCAAACGATATATTGAAACAACATGTCTCAGTAGGCAATAGCTAACAAAAAGCAGATATAAACATGTGAAATCATATGTACTCATAGTGGGGAGCGTTATTAAACTTTAAGCAATTTTATTTCTCCTCGGAATTTCAACCGGATCCACAAAGTACCCCACTGTGTGTTAAACAACACCACAAGGGACCTGTTTCATTTCCATAAGGAAAACATATCATTATTACATGCTCTTTAATAAATTAACATTAATTTGTAAAAATAAAAGTATTACAACATTCGGAACCGTCATCCGAAACTCACGTTTAGATCTCATCAGTTGAGGTGTTATCATTCCCAATTAACCCTCCTTTATTTACCTTAATATGTTACAAAAAATATCCCAAAAGTGTGATCATTTGTCCATTAATTCGGGTCCTTTTAAACCCATCCGAATTTCCCAAAATGCATAGAACTCGCCAAGTAAGCTCAGTGAACTCGCCGAGTTCATGTCCGAAGTTCGGACCCTCAACCGGATTTCGGACCCATCCGAATTATGTCGACCCAACCGAATTCGGGTCCATCCGAGTTTGGTTCCATTCTATGTTCGGGTCACATCTGAATTCGGGTCCCAACCGAATTTGGATCCAACACTTATGAATTTTTGAAGATTTGTTCATATGTTCTTGAGAACTCGCCGAGTTCCCCCATGAACTCGCCGAGTTCACATGCAGAAATGCAGGTCGCAGCTACGGGTTTTGCACTAAAAATTCCATATATCCGTTTTTGTCCACATGCAATTAAATTTAATGTTAGATAAACATATAAGGGGTGTTTCTACATCATTTTCCCCTTTCATAACACACTAATTCGTCCAAATTCAACCAAAAATGAGTAAAAACTCCAAAAACTCAAAAACTTCATATAAATTCAGATATCTAACCTTTTAGGACGATTCAAACAACGATTCTTGTTTCCAATCCTTCAGAGATGTTCCAAAATTGATTTCCCACTGATTAATCATACATGCATCAAAATTTTTCAGATTAAAAAAATCTGAATTTCATCTTTTTAACTCTCAAAATAAAACCCAACAACTTAGAATATGATTTCTTACCTTGATTCCAACTAATCTAGTTAATATTCAGCTTTGATTCTCAAATTTGATTCCAGCAAATTCGAATTTCAGTAGAAATTTTAGAGAGATTGAGAGAGTTCTTGTGAGGTTGTAGGTGAAAATGAACAAGAATGAAAGACTAAAGGTCTTTTATTCCTTATTTTCGGATTTTGACACTTTTAGCCCCTCAACTTATCCGGTTCCATTAAATACTGATTTTCATTATAATTTTCATCGTCACTAACTTTTTAACAAATATACTTAATAACTAAAAGTTAAATTCTCAAATTTCTTAATTTCTTAAATTAACAACCAACTTTCAAATATCCAAATACATAAACATTTTTAATAATTTAACTTAATACAAAAATTCATCTAATTATCCCAATTACAATAAATTAAATCCAGGGATGTTACAGCATGGGCTCCACCACGCTCAAACTTCGTCCTCGAAGTTATTTGGCTTCAAACAGTTGCGGATATTTCCTTAACATTTCCTCCTTTGTCTCCCAAGTGTGATTTGCTCCTTTATGATGCTTCCAACGTACCAGCACCATTTCGATCTCTTTGCTCTTTAGCTTTTTCATCTTGGTATCCAATAGACATTCCGGCTCCTCCACGTATCGGAGCCTTTCATCAACTTGCAGTTCAGTGTGGTCGGCCCAATTATCGTTACTAGTAGTAAATGACTTTCGGAGATTTCCAACCTGAAACACCGGGTGTATGCCCGACATTTTTTCAGGTAACTCTAAACGATACGATTGCTTTCCAACTTTTTCTACTATCTTAAATGGCCCAACAAATCTCGGAGCCAGCTTGCCTCTCTTCACGAAACGAATAACACCCCTCATTGGTGATACTTTCAGATACAACCAATCATTTACCTCAAAGCTGATTGGTTTGTGCCTTCTATCGTAATAACTTTTCTGACGATCATGGGCCGCCTTCATGTTCTGTCTAATCAACTGTATCTTCTCGTTAGTTTCTTGTAGTAATGTCGGCCCAGCAATCGGTGTTTCTCTAGTTTCTCTCCAGCATGTAGGAGTTCTACACCTTCTCCCATACAACGCCTCAAACGGTGCTTTCTTGATCGTCGCGTGGTAACTGTTATTGTACGAAAACTCTATTAATGGCAAATGGTCGTCCCAATTGCCACCGAGATCCAACACACATGATCTCATCATATCTTCCAAAGTAAGGATTGTCCGTTCACTCTGACGATCAGTTTGCGGTCGATAAGCTGTACTCATAGCGATCCTTGTAACTAGTCCTGCTTGTAAAGCTGACTAAAAGTTTGAAGTAAATCGGCTATCCCGATCCGATACAATAGACTTGGGGACTCCATGTCTAGCAACAATCTCAACCATATAAATTTGTGCTAATTTTTCCAAAGAATAATTTTCCCTAATCGGTATAAAGTGTGCGGACTTAGTTAATCGATCAACTATCACCCAAACTGCATCATGTTGACGCCTAGTCTTCGGCAACTTAGTAACGAAATCCATGGTTATGTGTTCCCACTTCCATTCCGGAATGGGAAGCGGTTGCAAACTACCATAAGGCTGCTGGTGTTCGGCTTTCACGAGCCGACAAGTCCTATGTCGTTCCACGTACTGGCCGATATCCTTCTTCAATCCCGGCCACCAAAAATCTGCTTTCAGCTCGTTGTACATCTTTGTACTTCGAGGATGTACAGAAAACTTAGACTGATGTGCTTCTTCAATGATCACCTTTCTCTTGCCCCCAAACTTTGGCACCCAGATCATTCCGTAAACCCCTTTTAGTCCCGACTCACTTGTTTCTATATTCTTAATCTGTAATCTAATGTCCTCAGCAGCAATATTCTCCTCTTTCAAAGCTTCCACCTGTGCAACTTTAATATCTTCAATGATTGTGGAAGTTAACATCGTGGACGTCAGCATATAACAACATTTCTTGGCATAAGCTTTGCGACTCAAATCATCGGCTACTACGTTTGCCTTACCAGGATGGTACAGTATTTCACAATCATAGTCTTTAATAAGCTCCATAGACCTACGTTGTCTCATATTAAGTTCCTTCTGACTGAAAATGTACTTCAAACTCTTATGGTCCGTAAAGAGTTGACACTTAGTTCCTTACAGATAATGTCTCCATAACTTTAAAGCAAAAGTTACAGCGGTCAACTCAAGATCATGAGTTGAATAATTCTTCTCATGCTACTTAAGCTGTCTCGAGGCGTATGCTATAACTTTTCCTCGCTGCATCAGTACAGCGCCTAACCCCAACCTTGAAGCATCTGTGTACACCAAACATCCTCATTGCCCTCCGGTAGAGCAAGTATCGGCGCTTCACTTAGTGTTTTCTTCAACATCTCAAATGCTTCTTGCTGTATGGTTTCCCAAACAAATGGTGCATTCTTCTTCGTTAATGCCGTCAACGGAACTGCAATCTTAGAAAAATCCTTTATAAACCTCCGATAGTATCCCGCCAACCCAAGAAAACTCCTGACATCTGTAGCTTAACGTGGCGGCTCCCAATTCTTTATCTCTTCAACTTTGGCTGGATCTACAGAAATCCCAGCCCCCGAAATCACATGCCCCAAAAATTGAATCTGTTGCAGCCAAAACTCACATTTTGAGAATTTGGCATACAACTTTTCCTTTCTTTACAGTTCCAACAACTCTTTTAGGTGATCAGCGTGCTCAGCCTCAGACTTAGAGTATACCAGAATGGTCATCAATAAAAACGATCACCGACTTGTCTAACATCGGTCTGCAAACTTGGTTCATCAAATCCATAAAGACAGCCGGGGCATTGGTTAACCCAAAAGGCATCACCAAAAACTCATAATGCCCATACCGTGTTCTGAATGCTGTCTTAGGCACATCCTCCTCTCGAACTTTCAGCTGATGATATCCCGACCTCAAATCAATCTTAGAAAATACAAAAGCCCCGTGTAACTGATCCAACATTTCATCTTTCCGCGGCAGCGGATACTTGTTCTTGATTGTCAACTTATTCAGCTCACTGTAGTCAATGCACATCCTCATTGTGCCATCTTTCTTATTAACAAACAACACCGGAGCTCCCCACAGCGATGAACTCGGTCGAATGAAGCCCTTATCCAACAACTCCTGAAGTTGTTTCATCATCTCTTGCATCTCTGTAGGAGCAAGGCGATACGGAGAAAGAGCTACCGGTGCAGCTCCGGGGATCAAGTCAATACGGGACTCCACTTGTCTCTCAGGCGGCACGCCAGACAAGTCTTCCGGAAACACATCCTGTAATTGTGAAACAACAGGCACATCGGTCACAGTCTTTTTCTCAGCCTTGGCATCAATAGCATATGCCAGATAGGCGTCACACCCCTTTGCAACAAGCTTTCGGGCTTTTGTAATGGTCAATAGACATAGATCCCCACTTCTCCTATCCCCATATATACATATCTAACGCCCCTCCGGAGTAGTTATCTTTATAATACGATTCTTACAGACTATCTGGGCGTCATTCTCTATCAACCAGTCCATTCCGACTATCACATCAAATTCACTGAATATTATTGGGATCAAGTCCAAATTGAAGACTACATCTTCAATTATCAAAGTGCAGTTACGATATACGTGATCTACTTTGACTAGAGTGTTACTAGTAGTTTCTATGTCTAGTACGGCAGATAATCTAGACAGTGGCATGTCAAGTCGTTGTGCAAAAATAGTAGACACAAAAGACCGGTTGGCACCCGAATCAAATAATACTCGTGCAGGCAAGGAGTTTACAATAAACGTACCCATAACCACTTCCGG
>JAANYP010005908.1:0-165221 GCA_020465985.1 Centrapalus pauciflorus | reverse complement strand
ACAATTATTATTACATAATGATCTGAATGCTTAAACAAGTACGGAAGCATTAAAATACAAAATAAAATAATACAACAGTTTCAAACACTCTACTGTGTTACAAGGTACCAATACTAAGTCTACATACTCAAACTTTTATTACAACATCCAGAATACATTACAACATTTGGTTCCATAGCACATTTACCGATTGTGTAGTATCAACTCTTCCAAGACTTCAAACACGACCAAGCTAGAAGGTCCGGCGGCAGATTTTACCTTTCCTGTAAAAATCAACAACTGAGGGGTAAGCGAATGCTTAGTGAATACACAGATTTACGCATTTTATAAATCCTTATGAAGCCCACAAGAGTAGCACCGACGACACACGTCGTGCACTCTCCACGTACACAAAGTACGACACACATGAGCCGTCGCTCCTACGAGCCCAAAGCTCGGTACGAAACCCAACCATCTGAGACAGACATAACATCAGGGATGACATACTGCCTACCAGAACCTCGGAGGGATCAGCTCCGGGTCATATAGCGCAGTAACATCGGAGTAACAAATGCGACCCACCGGTCCATCGTTAGATGCACAACAAACGAACGGACATGCAACAAATATGAATGTGCATCTAAATCTACGCAAGTTAGTAGAATTCCAAACGATAAATGAAGCAACATGTCTCAGCAGGAAATAGCTAACATAAAGTAGATATAAACATGCGAAATCATATGTACTCACAGTGGGGTGCGTTATTAAACTTTAAGCAATTTTATTTCTCCTTGGAATTTCAACCGGATCCACAAAGTACCCCACTGTGGGTTAAACAACACCACAAGGGACCTGTTTCATTTCCATAAGGAAAACATATCATCATTACATGCTCTTTAATAAATTAACATTAATTTGTACAAATAAAAGTATTACAACATTCGGAACCGTCATCCGAAACTCACTTTTAGATCTCATCAGTTGAGGTGTTATCATTCCCAATTAACCCTCTTTTATTTACCTTAATATGTTACAAAAAATATCCCAAAAGTGTGATCATTTGTCCATTAATTCGGGTCCTTTTAAAGCCATCCGAATTTCCCAAAATGCATAGAACTCGCCGAGTAAGCTCAGTGAACTCGCCGAGTTCATGTCCGAAGTTCGGACCCTCAACCGGATTTCGGACCCATCCGAATTATGTCGACCCATCCGAATTCGGCTCCATCCGAGTTCGGTTCTTAATCGAGTTTGGTTCCATTCTATGTTCGGGTCACATCCGAATTCGGGTCCCAACCGAATCTGGATCCAACACTTATGAATTTTTGAAGCTTTGTTCATATGTTCTTGAGAACTCGCCGAGTTCCCCCATGAACTCACCGAGTTCACATGCAGAAATGCAGGTCGCAGCTACAGGTTTTGCACTAAAAATTCCATATATCCATTTTTATCCACATGCAATTAAATCTAATGTTAGATAAACATATAAGGGGTGTTTCTACATCATTTTCCCCTTTCATAACACACTAATTCATCGAAATTCAACCAAAAATGAGTAAAAACTCCAAAAACTCAAAAACTTCATATAAATTCAGATTTCTAACCTTTTAGGACGATTCAAACAACGATCTTGTTTCTAATCCTACAGAGATGTTCCAGAAATGATTTCCCACTGATTAATCATACATGCATCAACATTTTTCAGATTAAAAAAAATCTGAATTTCATCTTTTTAACTCTCAAAATAAAACCCAACAACTTAGAATTTGATTTCTTACCTTGATTCCAACTAATCTTGTTAATATTCAGCTTTGATTCTCGAATTTGATTCCAGCAAATTCGAATTTCAGTAGAAATTTTAGAGAGATTGAGAGAGTTCTTGTGAGGTTGTAGGTGAAAATGAACAAGAATGAAAGACTACAGGTCTTTTATTCCTTTGTCAGGATCTAAAACTAATTAACCAAGACTAACTGATTTGAATTTATCAGAGTATAAATCAATAATCTTGCTTTGAATCAAAGTTTAATTAAGAAGTTTGCGGAATAACACTTAATTATTTTAACAAAAGCTTTCAGAACAAATAGCTAATAAACAAAAGAAATAATCAAAACTGCTTGTATTGCTGACTTCAATGATTACAATCACCTCTAATCTGTTTGATTAGACGAAGAACACAAACTGTTCTTAGGATTTTACAACCTTAGAGGCTTATGAAAACTCAAACAAAAAGCAATTACAGACTTGAATATGCAGAAAACTCCCATATAATTGAAAGACCTATTCTATGTATTTATATTGCTTCTTGAATTGTTTCCTTGAAGGACTATGACTTCTCTGATAGTAGATATGCTGGAATCTTCGTGTAGATATCTTTTCCTGAAAATCAGCACTTTCTATTTATGAAACTGTTGAGCAGCTTGAATCACTTGACAGCATGAACAGAGCAGCTTGAGTTGATTTACTCTAGCAGCTTGAACTTTTACACTGGCAGCTCGAGATTCTTCAACTAACAGCATGAACTTTGAATTTACATATAAACTCTACTAACTAACAGCTTGAACCTACTTAGACTATTTCCCAACAATCTCCCCCTAACTTAAATTCTTTGTACAAGACTTTAAGTTCTATACAAATAAGGAAATGAATAAGTAATACTGTTATTTACAAACCAAGGCTTTCAAAAACTTACAACTGTGCAAGTTTCTGATTTACAGCCTTCAAAAATTCTTTCTTCATCTCTTCTCTATCACACGATATTCTAACAGATTTCATCTGGAGTAGCATATCCTTTGGTAGATCATAGAATTCAAGATTGAAGAACATACCAGATCCATCTGAAAATTTGATTCTGTAAGTCCTTGATTTGACAAACAGATCAACTTGCTTGATCTTCTTTCCCTTCTTGATGGCATCCTCTATATCTTTTCTTACAGACTCAGGGTCAAGAATTGACTTCAGATCTTTGATGACTTGCTTCACTTGTGGTAGAGCTGATCTGACTTGTGTCACAGACCCAATATTGTGCATCCTGGTAAGCTCCTCTCTGGTCAACTTTTGAACCATGTGCCAAAATGTGTCATACTCTTCTTCTGGACCAGATTCCATTCTCACCACAAACTGAAATCTTAAGTCGATATTATCGAGTGGCTTAGCATACCAGTAGCTGATAAGAGGCTTTGTAAAGTCATGCTGATCTAGCAATTTCTCTATCTCCAGGGCCTTTTGTAGTTGTTGCTAAAACTACACCTTTTTGACTTGATCCAGCTTTGCTTGTGATAATGACTCAGATGCAGGAATGGAAGCAACAACTTGATCAGAAGAAGCAGGGGCACTGGCAGCTGTTTGAACATGACTTGTACCGGTTTGAACTGGTTCTTGGGCTGTTTGGACTTCTTGGGAGACTTTTGCTTTCTTTCTTTTGTCCATTTCTTTGTCATGAATATCCTGCAGCCTTTCTGTGCTCATGGACTGAGCCATCTTCTTTGGAATACCAGCTGCAAAGGCAAAATTGATCAGAAACCTTCTATGTTCAGCCTTAGAGTGCCCTGTTGGCAGCTTCCTCTTCTTTTCACCTTGTTTGACCACAAACCCCTTTAGGTAGTCACCTAAGGTTTCATCATCGTCCATTGGGGGCTGGGTTTGCTGATCTAACTCTTGATCCTCTTCTTCTGCTAATTTTCTTGCAATTTCCGCATCAAAGGCAATCTGGGCTTCTCTGGAAGAAAATTTGTGCTTTGGAGACTCAATTAGAATGCCCTTGCCCTTGTCTTTTGTAGCAGAGGTTGTAGCTTGGACTGTACTGATTGGAGCTTGAACACCTTCCCTTATAACAACTCCAGTTGCTTTTAAAGCAGCAGCTTGAGTTTCTAGGCTAACAGCTTGAGAAGCTGTTGGGACTGTTAGCCTAGAAGGTGGAACTGTTGAGGCTGCTTGGACTGATTCTGTTGGAGTTGCTTGTACTGCATTAGGAAACTCCTAATTCTCCCCCTTTCTGGAAGCATTGGTTTGGTCAGGAGGACCTACAACCTTTTCCCATTGGGTTTGAATCAAACGCTCTAATTGAATGATCTTATTTCCACAGAGGGTAAACCCCTTATGGAGATAATCCATTCTCTGATTTTGAGCCACTTCTGCTTGCATTAGGGCTATAATTTGTGCACCCTGTGCAGCAATGATGGACTTTTGGTATTCCAACATAGCTACAACAGGTTTCATTTTAGGATCCGTCAAAAGCTTGATTTGCAGACTAGCCTCAAGATCAGAAAACGCCTGTGGTGCATGTGATCTATCACTGGCATGAATACCGGAAGTAGAAACATCTGGGCCCCTCTGTTCTTGGTTCTGGGGACTACCAGCTTGTGTTTGCACACTTGTTGTTGCCATGGGCGTGGTCTTACTGATGTTGGCACTGTCCAGTGCCTCTTGTGCAGAGACAGCAGTAGTGCCAGCCACAGAACTCATATGAACAGTCTCTGGTGAGATGTTCACCTCCTGAGTGAGGATGGGAGTGTCCTCAATGTGTTCCCTTTGGATATTCTGTGCAGGAGTGTCCTCCTGCACAGGGTTATATGGCTCTTGTCTGAGGGCTGAGGAGGAAGGAGCTCCTGGTCCTCTTTTCCTTTTATATAGAAATTTTAATGGGGCTGTTGGCTGTACAATAGGATCAGAAGGAATTTGTGTATCATGAGGAGTGGGTTGGGGTCCTGGGGGTGAAGCAGTAATGATAGGCTGAGCCTGCTCAGGACCCTCTCCTCTGTTTCTTGGGATGATGTTCATCATTGCAGAAGGCAATGGAACATCTACACTCAAAATATTGGCACTTTGTTTTAAAAGTCTTTTAATAGAAGATAATGAGTGCCTGTGGGAAATATGTATCCTCTTATGTATACGAGAAGAGGTGCAGGTGTGTGCAATTATTTCTGCCAAAAATCTAGGATACATTAAAAACTTCCCATTCTTTAGGGAATGATGCCTTAACATCCCCTGGAAAATCATATTTGAAAATTTGAACCGTTGGCCCGTTGAAAAGCACACTAAGGCAGTGGCAATATTAGAAGAAAATTCTGACCAACCAGTTCTTTTGGGGCTCATACACTGCTGAATGATATGCACAAGATATTTCAATTTAGGAGAAAAATGTGCTTTCAAGAAAGTAAATGAATCAGCAGGACCCCTATATCCAATATTGTAAAGACCAGTATGTAAAGCGTTAAGGGGTAGGTCTGTTATACCTGTGGCATCTTGAAGATGCAAATGGCGGCGAATGGATTCCTCAGTGATGGCGATGGGAGTGCCATCAATCATGGATAGTATAGAAGGAATTCCATTGATGGTTTGGACAGAGGCACGATTGGAGAACTGTTCGATATGCGATATGTATATGGTGGGATTGATATTGAGGGCATGGTGGATATGGGAGTGTCTTAGGAAATCCATCATGTCATGGAACGACTGAAGTTCAGAGTGCTTTAGAGAGTATGGTAGGCAGTTGTGTTCTTTTACAAACTCCATTGAAGATTGAACGGAGGTTTTAGGGTTGCAAAGAAGAGTGTGTGAATCGTTCAGAGAGAAAAGAACAGTCGTGGAAAGAAATTTTGTAACTGGTAGTTACAACTGAACGAAACTGGGACCTTTAAAGGTTTTGAAAAAGGTTGGGTCCCGTGCACACACATTTAAGAAATTACCTAAATACCCTGCACACTTTGACAGATCAAGTGAATAACTAACAGTTCGAGAAAATGAACTAGCAGCTTGAGAAAATACTCAAGCTGTTAGTTGAAACTTATGCATCTTTTAATGAAACAGTGACTCCCCCTTAAATAAGCATATGAATTAGATAATAATGAAAATAAATTAATCCATGTTTACCATACCAATATTTGATACCAGGAAGGTGAATCTTCCTACATCAAAAGGTTTTGTAAATAGATCAGCTAACTGATCATCAGTATGTATTTTGGTAACTTGGATTAATTTCTTCTCATTACAATCCCTTATAAAGTGAAATCTGATGTCTATATGCTTGGTTTTTGGGAATTTCACTGGGTTTTGCCCAATGCTGATTGCACTTGAATTGTCAATGTAAATAGGAGTGGATAAGAAGTTTATACCATAGTCTCTCAATTGATTTTGAATCCACATTACCTGGGAGCAGCAGCTTGCAGCTGCTACATATTCTGCTTCAGTGGATGATGTGGACACAGTTGTCTGCTTTTTACATTGCCAAGAGACCAGTCTTGCTCCTAAGTATTGACATCCACCAGTTGTGGATAATCTATCAATGTTGCATCCACCATAGTCACTGACAGAATATGCTGTTAGTTCAAGGGGAGAGTCTTTAGGATACCATAGGCCTAAATGTGGTTGGCCTTTGAGATATCTAAAGATTCTCCTAACAGCAACCAAGTGAGAATCCTATGGAGAGCATTGAAACCTAGCACACACACAGACAGCAAACATTATGTCAGGTCTAGAGGATGTTAGATACATAAGAGATCCTATAAGAGATCTGTATAAATGAATGTCCACATCTATGCCATCTTTGTCTGTATGGAGCTGCTTATGAGGATCCATTGGGGTGCTTGCAACTTTTGTGTCTTGATACCCAAACTTTTCCAGTATGTCTTTCACATACTTTGATTGACTTATGAAAAGACCAGTGGGCTTCTGCTTGACCTGCAATCCTAGAAAGAAAGTGAGTTCTCCCATTGAACTCATTTGGAACTTTTTGTGCATTAAAGCTTCAAACTCTTTGCACAAACAATCATTGGTTGAGCCAAAGATGATGTCATCAACATAGATTTGGACAAGCAGAATCTCAGCTTTGATGGACTTAGTGAAAAGTGTTTTGTCCAGAGTGCCTCTCTTAAACCCATTCTGTAAAAGGTATGATGACAGAGTGTCATACCATGCTCTTGGAGCTTGATGGAGACCATAGAGAGCCTTGTTTAACTTGTAGACCCTATCTGGATACTTGTAGTCCTCAAAACCAGGAGGTTGACACACATAGACCTCTTCTTCAATTGTCCCATATAGAAAGGCAGACTTCACATCCATTTGATACACTTTAAAACCTTTGAAGCTTGCATAGGCCAAGAATAGTCTTATGGCTTCAATTCTTGCCACTGGGGCAAATACATCATCATAATCTATGCCTTCTTCTTGAGTGTACCCTTGTGCTACTAGCCTTGCTTTATTCTTGATGACTATCCCTCTCTCATCTTTCTTGTTTCTGAACACCCATCTTGTACCAATTGCTCTCTTTCCTTTAGGAAGATCCACCAGAGTTCATACATTCTGAATCTTGAATTGTAGAAGCTCTTCTTGCATTGCCTCAATCCAGGATGAATCTTTCAATGCTTCTGATGCCTTTTTAGGTTCTAGTTGAGACATGAAACAGGCATGTTCAAAAGCAGCTAGACTGAATTCAGGAACTGCTTGTTCAGCAGCAGCAGTCTCATTGTGAACCATTTTCCTTGTTTGTACAGGAGTGCTTGGATCGCCCAGTATTTGATTGAGAGGATGATACTTGTGAACTCTTAGTGTAGGCACTCTCTCTGTCTGAAAAGAGGATCCAAGATTTGTATCATCTCCATCAGGACCAGTGGATGGTTCAGCTTCTGGAACAGCTTGACTTGAATCTGGGACTGGTTCCCTTTGTGTTGGAGCTGTTCTCTCAGGACTTGGGAGTGGCACTTCAGTGTCTGAATTTGTATCATGTTGAGAATTTAGAACCCCTGGAGGGTCACATGACAGAAGTGGTATAGAGATGTATTCATCCCAATTGGTTGGATCTGCAGCAGTTTGAAACTTTGTGCCAACAGCTTGAGAATTTGTATTGGCAGCATGAGAGTTTGTGTTGACAGCTTCAAACCTGTTTGCATCAGTTTCTGCAGTATACTCAACAAAGCTCAGAGAATTGGTTAGTGAATCTAAATCAAACAACCAATCAGGTCCAGTGCCTTTGACATTTGCAGTATTTTCATTAAATTCAACATTGGCACTTTCTTCAATGGTTTTAGATACACTGTTATATACTCTATAGGCTATGCTTTGACTTGAGTATCCTACAAAAAATCCTTCTTCAGCCTTACTTTCAAACTTCCCTAAGTGAGTCTTAGTGTGAAGAATAGTACATGGACATCCAAAAGGCTTGAAGAAAGCTATTAGGGGACTTCTGTTATGGAATAACTCATAAGGAGTTTTCCCTTTAGATTGAACAACCTGAACCCTATTTATAACATAACAGGCTGTATTAACAGCTTCTGCCAAGAAAGTCATTGGCAGGTTTGAATCAGCTAACGTTGTTCTAGCAGCCTCAATTAATGTTCTGTTCTTTCTTTCAGCTACACCATTTTGCTGTGGTGTTCTAGGTGCAATATATTGTCTAGCAATACCTTTGGACTCACAAAAACTGTTTAGAATATGATTTTTAAATTCAGTTCCATTGTCTGATCTTATCACCTTAACTTTTAAGTTTGATTAGTTTTCTATCTTAAGAATAAATGACTTAACTAGCTCAGCAGTTTCATCTTTAGTCCTAAGAAAGTAAACCCAAGTAAATCTGGTGAAATCATCAACAAAAACTAAACAGTAAGCCCTTTTATTCAAACTCAAAACAGATGTTGGACCAAATAGATCCATATGAATCAGCAGAAAAGCAGATGAGATTGAATTTATTTCTTTGGCCTTATGAGAAGTTTTGTGTTGCTTTCCTTTAAGACATGCTACACAATGATCATCACATATGAACTCCTTTTGTGGTAAGCCTCTTACCAGATTCTTTTTGACTAAAACATTCATGGACTTGAAGTTCATGTGACACATCCTTCTATGCCAAAGAGCAGACTCATTGGATGATGCTTTGGATATCAAACAGCTTAAAGTATTTGATTTGGATAAAAGATCTGTGTCTAAACAGTACACATTGTCCTTTCTTGGTGTTCTTAGTAAGACAAGATATTCAGGAATTTTGAAATCTTTTGAAAGGACAATGCACTCAGAATCTTTAAACAAAACAATGTTTTGTTTGTAACTAATTTGAGAGACACTTAATAAATTATACTTAAGCTGTTCAACATACAAAACATCATTGAAAATCATGTTGCCTGCATTAACAGTACCTTTACCTGTAACCTTACCTCCTTTTGAGTTGCCTCCAAATGCAACAAATCCTCCATCAAAGCCTTTGAAATTTGACAAGCACTCAGAATTGCCTATCATGTGCCTAGAGCATCCACTATCCAAATGCCATCTTGTTTTATGAGGTGACCTGTGGTTGCCCTGCACAAATAAAAGCTTAGTCAGTAGTGGAGTAAACCCAAACCAAATTGGTTTTGGGTTGGCCTTGTACATTGACATAACTAAGCACTGTTTTTGACTTCTTATATTTAGTGAGATCTACTGATTGAGTCTTTGGAGAGTATTTAGTGATTATATGAGGTATCCAGGTATTTTGATCATCTTTTCTTCTAATAGTCTCAGATGATTCACTAGCAGTTCCAGATTGATGCTTAGCAGTTTGATCTGTGGTTTTAGTGCTAACAGCTTCAGAATTTGCACTAACAGCTTCAGAATTTGGCTTAGCAGTCTGATCTTTTGCATTAGTAGTTTGATCTGAAGATTTGTCCTTGACACACCATATTTGTTTAACACTTAATATAGGCTTTGCCAAAACTTGTTTTTGGTGTGTGGACTGTTTTTTATTTTATTTTGAAAGCCTGTGATCAACTGTTTTCTTCAGAACTGGTGTAGAAGGTTTGACCTTTGAAGTTTTTACATGAGTAGGACTTGACTTTTTATGAATCACAGTCTGTTTTGCAACAGCGGGTTTATAAAAACAGTCCTTGGCCAAGTGATTCTTCCTTCCACAGTGAAAACACCTTTTGACTATTTGAATTGGAGAACCAGATTTATTTGACAATTTCTGGTTCTTGTTCCTCTGATTTCCCCTTACCTGTTGTTGTTTGGGAAACTTTCGAACACCATGCTTTTGGCATGTGCAGACTGGAACATTTTTACCCCTTTTATTATTCTTTGAAGAAGATGCAGTGTTACAGTTAGAATGTACAGAAACTTGCGGAGCAACATTGCATACACTCATCTTCTCTTTTCCTTTCTTACTGGGGGCTTGGATTTCTGTAGGTGCACTCATTCTTTTGTGGTCTTTCTCAACTACTAGACACTCACAGTCTTTATTTTGAATCTGATCTTCTTTAGATTCAGGACTATTATCAAGGATAGGATCTACAATAGTCATACACTCATCTAGTGGTCCATTGACAAGTCTATCAGCAACCTCACTCATTGGATGAATGTATTTGTTGTTGTATAGAGGTGGAGTAGCCCTGTATCCTATGCCTTCTTTGGGATTAACCTGAGATTTTACCCTATCTTTAAATTGGACTTCCATTAGGTGTTCCAACTTTTGATTGGCCAATTTGAAGTTACCTAGATCTATATTGACAGATTCTAGTTTCTTATTAGCCTCTAACACCTTTTGTTCAGTCTCTTCTATCTTTTTATTTAGGGATTCTATTTTCTTATTTAGCTCCTTTTTCTCCCACTCATGATATGTTCTATCATGTCCCATTTGAATCTCATTATCCATATAGTCATTGATCTGTTTTTCAAGATCTTCTATGGCTTGCATATATTCATATCTCCTTTCTTCCATCTTAGCTAGAGTTTTGCACATGCTCTCACTATGGTCTCTATACTATTTAACCATACTTTTGCATGATTGAGAGCAGAGTTTAGAATTTACCTCAGATGGTAGTTCAGTGGAGGAGACAGTTGATGTTTCTGCCATTAGAGCTTGATTTTGAAATTCTTCCTCTGTCTGATCACTCCAATCAAACACATTGTCTTCTTGGGAGACAAGTGCTGTTGATGATGATGTCTGATTGGGCTGTGGAGTCCTTGATGACTGTTGACCTTGAGATCTACATTCTCTGGCAAAGTGACCAAGTTTATGACACTTGTAACACTCAACTTTTGTCTTATCAAAGGCTAGTTTGCCTTCTGTTCTGTCTTGAAAGTTTGTCCTTCCAGTTCTTTTAAGAAACCTTTTGGCCCTCATGGTCAGCATTGCATGTTGCCACTTTAAATCCATCTCTTCAAGATCATCTGGATGACTTTGTTCTAAATCGACAGCATTTAGAGCAAACAGTCCATCATTGACAACAAAAGCCTCATGGTGAGCTTTAGTAGAGTTGCCATCACCACCTGAAAAGGAATCACTGCTATTAGATTTTTCAGAAGACAGGAGAGCAGTATTGTGATTATAAGAAAAGGATTTCTTTTTAGTATCAATCTCAGTCTCAAACACTCTCAGACTGTTGTACAGATCATCCAGTTCTATCTCATCAAGAGTGTCTTTTGTTCTCCATTGTGCAGCATAAACTGTCCATTCTTCTCCAAGAGATCTGAGAAACTTTCTGTTGACTTCATCTTGATCCAGACTGACTTTTGCACTTTCCAGTTCACTTATCAGTTTGTTGAACCTGTCAAAAATTTGAGTAAGGTTTTCATTCTTGCCACCAGAAAAGTTCTCATACTGCTGTTTCAAAAGATCCTTTTGATTTCTCTTGGTACTGGCATTACCAGCAAATCTTTTCTCTAAAGCATTCCAAAGAGAATGAGCAGTATAAAACTTTTTGAACTGATGTTGATAAGCATTAGGAATGGCTATTTGTTAAAGTGTAAGAGCTTTCACTTCATTCATTCTAGCCTTTCTTTCAAGTTCAGTTTTTGGAGGAGTTTTGACTGGCTTTCCCTCATCATCAAGTTCTGGATCAACTACAGGAGGAAATTCAACAGCTTCCCATATGGCATAATCAATGAATTGAATATGCTGTTGAATCCTGAGTTTCCACATCTCAAACTCAGTGGGCTTGAGCATAGGCACTTTGAGTCCTTGCCTAGATCCACTGCTGCTATTTTCAAATTCCATTGCAAAAGATTAAAAATTTAAAAGAAAGTTTTCGACTTTGAAAAACGAAGAACGACCTGTGTCTCTGATACCACTTGTCAGGATCTAAAACTAATTAACCAAGACTAACTGATTTAAATTTATCAGAGTATAAATCAATAATCTTGCTTTGAATCAAAGTTTAATTAAGAAGTTTGCGGAATAACACTTAATTATTTTAACAAAAGCTTTCAGAACAAATAGCAAATAAACAAAAGAAATAATCAAAACTGCTTGTATTGCTGACTTCAATGATTTCAATCACCTCTAATCTGTTTGATTAGACGAAGAACACAAACTGTTCTTAGGGTTTTACAACCTTAGAGGCTTATGAAAACTCAAACAAAAAGCAATTATAGACTTGAATATGCAGAAAACTCCCATATAATAGAAAGACCTATTCTATGTATTTATATTGCTTCTTGAATTGTGTCCATGAAGGACTATGACTTCTCTGATAGTAGATATGCTGGAATCTTCGTGTAGATATCTTTTCCTGAAAATCAGCACTTTCTGTTTATAAAACTGTTGAGCAGCTTGAATCACTTGACAGCATGAACAGAGCAGCTTGAGTTGATTTACTCTAGCAGCTTGAACTTTTACACTGGCAGCTCGAGATTCTTCAACTAACAGCATGAACTTTGTATTTACATATAAACACTACTAACAGTTTGAGAAGTCTAACTAACAGCTTGAACCTACTTAGACCATTTCCCAACATCCTTATTTTCAGATTTTGACACTTTTAGCCCATCAACTTATCCGGTTCCATTAAATACTGATTTTGATCATAATTTTCATCGTCGCTAACTTTTTAACAAATATACATAATAACTAAAATTTAAATTCTCAAATTTCTTAATTTCTTAAATTAACAACCAACTTCCAAATATCCAAATGCATAAACATTTTTAATATTCAACTTAATACAAAAATTCATCTAATTATCCCAATTACAATAAATTAAATCCAGGGATGTTACAGAATATTTTGAAGACAATTGTAACAACTACTTAAGACAACTGTGACAACTGCAGAAGAGTTCAAGATGAAAGGTGATATGTTGTCTTTGATTGATCAATCGAGAGAATCAAATTCTATTCATGATTCAAGGGGAAGAGTCTATTCATAAGAATCAAGAAGATCAGAGAAGAAGAGATATGAAGATCAGAGAGAGTCAATGAAGAAGAAAGTTTATTTGAAGATTCAAATATAGAAGAAAAGAAAAGAGAAAAGTTTTGATGATCAAGTTTTTAAATTGTTTAGTTTTTCTTTGTAAAGTTCCTGCTTTGAACTTTTATTGAAAATTTGCTTTAATCTCTAAGGGGGAGATTGTTAGGAACAAATATATAGAGATAAAGACAATTATAATTGTAAGTACAGGGACTAGATTTGTCAATTCTAGAAAGTTTAGTTTAGGAGTATATACACAAATTCTATGGAATTTCTTTATAGACTTTTGTCATATTTCTTTGTATCTCACGTTGAGAACAAAAGTGAATCATTTGAAAAAAAAAGGAGATTTTTTGTTCAATGTTTTGATTCACCTAGATCTGTTATTATCAGGTGAAAATATCTCCAAGATGATCTTCTGTAGGAACAAAAGATACCTCAACAGTACCTTTTTGGATGTGATCCCTTTTGAAGTGATGTATGAATTCTATATTATTGGTTCTTGAGTGGAAGACAGGGTTGTTGAAGATAGTTATGACACTGGTATTGTCACATAGAATAGGAGTTTTCCTATATACAAATCTATAATCCTTAAGCTGACACTGCATCAATAGAATCTATCCACAGCAGCTTCCAACAATAATATACTTAGATTCAGAAGTAGAAGTGGTAACATAATTCTGCTTCTTGCTGCACCAACTAATCAACTTTCCACCAAGAACTTGACACCCACCTGTTGTGCCTTTTCTGTCTAGCCTGCAACCTGTAAAATCAGAATCTGTGTAGCTAATTAGATCAAGGATTGAGTCTTTGGGATACCAAAGACCCAAACCTTGTGAACCCTTCAGGTATTTAAGGATTCTTTTTATAACAGCTAGATGTGATTCCTTTGGATCAACTTGAAACCTAGCACACAAACAAGTTGAAAACATTATATTTTGTCTACTAGCTGTCAGATATACCAAACTTCCAATCATACCTCTGTAAGTTTTTACTGAAACAGGCTTACCATGCGTGTCAGCATCCGACTTAGCATTGGTTGCCATTGCGGTTTTAATCGGACAACACTCATCAAATTTAAATTTTTTTAAAAGATCTAATGGAAACTTTCTTTGATTTACAAAAATTCCATTTGAGATTTGTTTAACTTGTAATCCTAGAAAGAAAGGTAGTTCACCCATCATTCTCATTTCATATTTAGATTTCATCAGCAGTGAAAAGTTCTTGCATAGCTGTTCATTAGTAGAACTAAATATAATATCATCCACATAAATTTGAACAAGCATAATGCCAGACTTAACCTTCTTTATGAACAATGTGGTATCCACTTTACCTCTGGAGTACCCATTACTCATAAGGAATTCAGTAAGAGGGATACCAGGATCTGGGGGCTTGTTTCAGTCCATAGAGAGCTTTATCCAACTTATAGACAAAGTCAAGATGATGTTCATTTTCAAAACCTGGGGACTGCTTAACATATATCTCTTCTTGCAGCTTACCATTCGAAAATGCACTCTTTACATCCATTTAAAATAGCTTCATGCTTTTGCGAGCAGCATATGCCAAAAACAAATGAATTGTTTCTCTCCTGGCCACAAGAGCAAATTTTTCAACATAGTCAATACCTTCTTCCTCCCAATACCCTTGAGCAACCAGCCTTGACTTATTTCTGATGACATGTCATTGATAATCCATTTTATCTCTAAAAACCCATTTTGTGCCAATTATTGTTTTTCCTTTAGGCATGGGGACCAACTTCCACACTTTGTTTCTCTCAAACTGATTGAGTTCAACCTGCATGGCAGTGATCCAATTGGCATCTTTCAGTGCTTAATCAATTTTCTTTGGCTCCATCAGCGACACAAAACTTGAAAACATACAGAAGTTTCCAATATCGTCCCACCTTGTCTTCACACCTTTATTGATGTCACCTATTATTGGTTTATTTGGGTGACACCTGATCCACTTAAGATCATGTTTCAATGATGATTCCTCTGAATCTTGAACACATGTTTCATTTACAACAGGTCTTGTAGAACAGCTTTCCTGATTGTCAGACAAACTGATATTATGAGTTTGTTCATCTGTTGAGGGAGTAACATTGGTGTTGAACACACCAGTAGTGGATTCGAATAAATCAACGTTGATTGGTTCTGGGCATTATACATCAACTATATCAGTGCCCTTATTCACACAGGGTGAACCAATATAGTCATCATCATCTCCACTTTGATTATCAGGTTCCACTACGGATGATGTGGAAGCTTTAAAGTCCTTTTCTTCAGGATTTGAGTGTAGAAGATCATCAAAGGTGAAGTCTCCTGAAATTTATTCAGGTTCAACTTTGAGTGAAGAATTTGTAGACTCTTCAAAGTTGACATTCATGGATTCATCTTCCTCCTTTCTCCTGGGGTTGTATACTCTGTAGGCTTTGGAACTACTGAGTATCCAACAAACACTCCTTCATCAGCTTTGGGTTCAAATTTAGCCAGCTGATCCCTTTGGTTCAGAATAAAACAAGGACATCCAAAACATTGAAATAACTTATATTGGGCTTTCTCCCTTTGAGTGGTTCATAAGGATTTTTATTCAACCTTTTTACCACTAAGGATCTGTTTTTTTGTGAAGCAAGCAGTGTTGACAGCTTCAGCCAAAAATGTTGAAGAGAGACCTGATGCACAAAGCATGGTTCTAGCAGCTTCTATAAGAGTCCTGATTCTCCTCTCAGCAACTCCATTTTGTTGTGGAGTTCTTACAACTGAGAAGTTTTGAGAAATGCCTCTTTCTTCATAGAGGTCCTCAAGTGTAATGTTTTTGAACTCAGTACCTTTATCACTGCTGAGCTCCTTCACTTGGGCAGGATTCAGATAAAGCCAATAATTTCTCTGGCAGCCTCTCCCTTGGTCTTTAGGAAGATCACCCATGTGTACGCGGAGAACTCATCAATCATTACTAACATGTATCTTCTTCCTCCTAAACATGGGACATTAACAATTCCAAACAAGTCTGTTAGATTAAGAAGAGAGGTGAATCAATAAAAAAATTATGTTTAGACTTAAAAGATGTATTTCTTAGGTTACCCTTCTCACAAACTAAGGATAGTTTATCCTTAACAAAGGTTATATAAGGCGAACCTGTTAATAACTCTTTCTAATAGAGCTTGTTGATGTTCTTTAAGTTCAGCTGTGAGAGACTTTTGTGCCTTAACGAGTTGAGGTCAACGTCGCTTCTTGAGATGAAACATGTCTTAATTGTTTGATCAGCAAATTTCATATCTACAATGTATACCCCTTTCTTTATATGTGCAAGCAACACAACTTTACCCTGAGGATCCAATATGTACCCTAGGTGCTCATCAAAGATAGCTTTGTAGCCAACATCACATAGTTGACTAATGCTTACAAGATTGTGTTTTAGCCAGACACATAGGCTGCTTTATTAAACATTACAGCATCTGCATGTAGAGTACCATATCCTTCTGTGGATCCTTGTCATTGTCACCAAAGGTGACATTTGGGCCTTGTACAGGCTTGAGATTACTCAGCAGATCTTTGCAACTGTCATGTCTCCAGAACAACCACTGTCTAAGTACCAAACCTGGTTTGGTTGTCTAACCTGCAGAGTAACAGGAGGAAACATTAGTCCTTAGGGGAACTCATCATAGGGATGAGTTCTCCATCTTCATCAACATTTATTGATGGACCACTCAGATGAACACTAATATTTCCTATTTTGATTATATCTATTGAGATACTCTCGTCAATTACATTGTTACCATCAACGCTGCTTGATTTTACGATATTGAAATTGTCAATGTCAATGGGACTTATGTCCTCAGTTTCAGGACAATCTTTAGCCATATGAGTTTTCTTTCCACATATGTAACATTTTCTCTTTTTAGATTATTTGAAAGAACTCTCAGAAACACATTTCGAATTTTCTCTGTTGGTCATATCAACAAGTTTTATAAAGATTTGACTTGTTTTGGACAAATCAGCAGATTTTGTAGGAAGTTCATCTGTAACAGCTTTGCTTGTATCTTCTTTCCTATTTTTAGGAGGACATAGATCAAAGATAGGCAACTTAATAGTCTTTTGTCATTCCAAATGTTTTGAAAACTTATTTCCAATTTTCTCAAGTTGAGCAATGGCTTTTCCTTTTCCTTTACTAAGATTTGATGACTTTTGTAAACTTGTGGTAGCATGATCATCTTTTTTGGTTTTAACAAAAGGATTTCTTTTATTTATAACATGTTTATCACTTTGATATAAAAACTTATTTGAAAACACAGCAGTTTTACTTCCAACATGAGACTTACCCTTTTTGGCTACATGTTGTTTTCTTGTTGAGAATTTCTTTTCAAAGAATTCAACATTGAATGGAGGTATAGGTTTCTTATCATTAGTTTTGGCCTCAGAACCTGTCTTATTGACAGGTTTAGCAACCAAGACTACAGGTTCAACACCTTTTCCATTAAGCTGTTCATGTCAGGTAGTTAGGCACTTAGCAGTGTAGGTTGATAGAGAACATAACCCATCACAAGACTTTACAACCTTCTCACATGAACTGTCAGTATTTTTAGGCCCGAAAAACCTATTTGTTGAAATCAATTTTCCATTTACATTTTGAATAAAAGTAATTGGAAGTTCACTAAGAGTAGACAAATCGATTTCCAGATTCTTGATTTACAATTGAAGCTGCTGTATAAAGGTCTCCTCCAGGATATGCTTGGATTTGAGCAGGAATTTGCTCATTGATACATTGATTGACTCTTTTAGCAGAATGTCACCAAGAATCAACAATCTTTGGTGCTTTGAATGCTTTAAGTCTGTTTCTCTGTTTTCTTCAAACAAAATTGTGTTGATGTGTTTACTTCAACATGCTCAGTTTTCGTTTTATGAAAACTATCAAGCTCATTAGTTTTATGTTCAATATCATTTTTTAATTTTAAAATCTCAGACTTTAAAGCATCCTCTTCTCAACAGCAGCTTTGATATCCACAAACAAGTAATCAAACATTTTATCATTTTCTTCAGAATTGTAATCTTTAAAATTTTGTACCTTGTACATCATCGTAGGATTCCATTGTATCCGAACAGTAGTAGCAGGTACGTGGAATTTATTTATTGGCCTTGAAAATTATTTAATGAGTTGGTTGAATTTAATTGGTAAATTACACGTGAACTGGTAAATAAACTGTTATTGCATGTGAATATTAATCGGTTGACATAATAACCGGTTTAGCAGTAGTTATGGATTTTGGGTTGTTTTAATGAGTTAAATGACATTCTAAACCCAAACTATTAATTTGCGATTAATTGGGTTAACAAGCGTTTAATGAGTGGGTACTGCGTATTGTACCCGTTTTAATTAGGTTTGGAACCCAAATATATATAGATATATATATATATATATGTATATATATGTATATATATATATATATATATATATATATATATATATATATATATATATATATATATATATATATATATATATATATATATATATATATATATATACTAGTATTGTACCCGCTCAAAGCGGCGGCGGCAACAAAATGATGTCCAATCGATAACATATTCGTCAAGAAACAATTTGAAAAAGGAGTTGTTATACGTAGATCCCTCTTCTAGACTTTCCATAGTTTTTACTAATCATATACCCCTTTACTTGCATAGTTTTTATTAATGACGTGAACCCGGTGATTAAAACTTAATATTTTTCTCACATTAAAGAAAGTTTTACCAAAGTGATTGATTTTAGTTGATTTTTTAGGGTTGCAAATTCTGTCAATGCCTCTTCCCATCCTATACAATAGAAAATTTAAGAAGTAGAAACGTTTAGTGCATAAGGAATAGAAACCGTATGATAAACAAGTATTACATCAAGTTCACAAGTTATCATTACATTTTGACAAAAATTGTGATGCATAGTTCATTAGAGCAGTCACAATTAAAAAGAATTCTATTAACTCTATTTAACAAAAAAATAGTGTTTCCTTATGTGATAAGAGTAGATCACCAACACACCTTAGATGGCTTCCTCAGTAACACACCTTAAATAGTGTTTCACCATATTCTCTTTTATGTAATCTTTGAATGGGCTTCAAAGAATCGCTAATTCCATTCATTGACTTCATCTTCTATACTCTTTATTTGATCCTCATACACAACTGTTCATACCTTTTCACTTGCCCATCGTATGATTTCACTTGATCCTCAAAACAATTAAATGTGAATACGACTCCAAATAGATTTGTACATAATTAGTCTTTTTGAAGCTTTCTTGTTTCACATGAAAGTGAAGGGTCACATATGAATGCACGAAAAAGGATTTCAGACACTAAATCAAAATTGGAAAGAAAAAAAAGAGGTTAAATTATATTATCCCACAACTCGTGTAACAAAAGTATGTATTAAACTCATGTCCACAACTCGTGGGTATGAATAACATTCAATTAGTTGCACACTTTGATGTCCAAATAGTGCTCCCAACAAATAAATTTGAAATTGAAAAAAATAGAAGAAAACAACGTTTAGGGGTTCAAAATGTCAAAAAAAAAAACAAAGTTGACCAAATAAAACCCAAAAAAGTTGCCTGCTCATTGAAATAAAATTAAGAACTCTCTTTCTCCTAAAACCAAACCCAAGGTTCTTTCACAAAGTTTTCATTAAGTTCATCACAAATCAAAGATTTTAAGTTGGAAAATCAACAAACAGTGCGGTTCTTGGAAATTTATAACCTTTAAAATGGTTCTCAAATCAACAAACTGAAGATCAGTTTATGTTTCAATCTTCAATATAAGTACATGCATGTTACATACTTGTGTTTATTTGATGATTAATACAAATTTTAAGAAGTTAATTGGGGTTTAAAATCAAAAACCCAGAGACTTTAAATGTTCCATGTTTCGAATAATGTGCAGTCCGAGAATAATGACCAAGAAAGTCATTGGCCTGCGGCCTTGACCCTTATCATTTCTATGTTGATATTGAACCTTTAGATGCGTAAATTTCCATTGATCCATCTATTTTGCTGCAAAAAAATGGTTAGAAACTGTAGCTGTGCAGTGAGTGTTTGTATCTAAAAGTTGAATCAGTGACAGCAAGGATATATATATATATATGTATAGAATGTATGTGTATTGTGATATTAAAAATCAGTAGCATAAAGATATATAAATAGGGTTGCATCTATCTCCTCATTTCATAATCCACTCATCCCCCTAATTATTTCAAAATCCTATGATTTTAGAATCCATCATTTTTAATTCCTGCAATCCAAACAGCACCTAAGTGTTATGTGTAGTGAATATGTGTGTATTTCAACTGCAAAACAGAATCCAGAAACAGCAGCGAAATTATGTATATATGTATGTATTCATGTGGCCTTTGTGTGTGTGATTGTGACAACAAAACAGAAAGATCAGTAGCAGCAACAATAGATGATTTAAGTAGCTACTTAAAGTGAGTACGGACTGGATTAATTACAGTGCTGCAGCCCGATAGTCTATAAAAATCAAGTAATTAGTGTGTGTTTGTGTGCTGCGAAACAGAAAGGAAGAAACAGTCGGCAGCAATAGCAAGAAAGCATACATACATAATAAGTATAAGTGTGTGTGTGGTCTTTGTGATAGCATAAGAACTCCAAGACTCGGTCAAAGCTAAGTCTCGGACTAATTTAAGCAAGCACAACATATATAAGCTAAGTGTGTGTGTGAGAGGGCATCCAAAAAAAAGTTACCCAAGCTTCATTATTTTGCCTAGTATAGTATGCATCATATATTAAACTCCAAATTTCAACCCAAGAAACTCAACCAATAATGAAAATCTTTTTTTTTTTTTTCACTTAAATGGTGGCAACTGAAATGCTATGAAAAAAGCTAAAATAATACATCTGTTCTCATAAACCAAGTAGTAGTTGAACATTGTCTGCTACAACTCTTAATTTTTTACACGAAGGAATGTCAAAGTACATACTCTTGATTCAACACAAGCATCGACTTCATCATTCAAATTAAGTTCATAGATAGTTAAAAGGAATTAACTATGAATTTTTGTTCTTAATTTATGGTCAGATAATCTTACCCCAGATTAGAACTTATTAATATGTTATGCTGATTAACCTTCTGTAAGATTTGATCAAAAATTGACTTACTTTTCAATCCCCTACATATCCCCCCCTGTCATACAAAGAAAAAATAACACACACATCACCTTTCCAAACAAGCAAGGCTGGAACACGTATGAATTTTCCTCTGGCACATCAATCCTTACACATAGCTGAAAGGCAACAACAATGAAAGAAGCCAATATGGGAACAGACTTTTCCTTCTATGGAACAATGATAGAATTCTAAGAAAAAAAATCATGAATAATATATAGAAATGCAAAAAAAAAAAAGTAAAATTCCAACATACTATTTGCTCCCCGTAATCAACAAACACACTTGTGGTCGGTATTCCCTTCGCAAATATGGTTACAAGACCCTCCTCTGGTTTCTGTTAAAATTCATGCCTGCAAAATATAATTTGTAGGTGAGTTATATACATGTCCAAATAAGACTAACTATAAAATGGATACCACTATAAAATATAGTTTACAGAAGAATAAATACTTGTAACTGATATTCACCATTGACATTGTTCACATAAAGAGTCTTGACAGATTAATCTACATAAAGCACTCTATAGAACAGCCAATGATAACTAATATTAATCACAAATATAAATGAGATCTTTATATCCTTCGGTTATCCTTTTTGGCCCTTATGAACAAAGAGCAAATCACCAATTAGATATGCGGACTTGGCCGCTATAGTTATAAAGGAGTCCATCCATTTCTATATATTAATATCCTTCAGTTTTTCTTTTGGCCCCGATGAACAATGAAAACATGTCCATCCATTTCTAATGTATTAATATCATTATTACTTCACTCAAGAATATTTAAGTGATGCCTAACTGACAATCCCTCCAGGGACCTAACATCCCCCATGCAATCAGAATCAAGATCACAAACAATCTATGTGTGATTTGGTGAAAAGTTGTCATCACCAAAATGACGAGACCGAGAATAATATTTATTAGAATACAATAAAAAATTTCAACTATGATAGAAAATAGAACACACTTTTCTCATGGGCCCATGGCTAATTATTGTACAAACCATAAGCATAGAAAAGATTTTTTGATACTGGCAACGAGTACTAACATTATCACTAATAGGTTCACACCTGTATTTTGGTTTGGCAGGTGTTGTTATAGCCTCTTTAGATATATTCTTTATTTGCTGAGCATCGAAGGTAGTTGCATCAGTTTTTCTAGGTGCTTGAGACATAGGAGCCACTATACTATTTGCATCCAACAAATCTGTTGACATATCACCATTTTCCTCTATTTTAAAAATTAAACACCCATCATAGAAGTCATAACACATTCCTTAAAACATAATAAGACAGTATGAAATTCAACACCTCAATCTTTTTCACGAACCGGGTCTCTATTATTAGTTTAGCTATATATAGAAGTTTATACAATTAAAATGTCCTCAAGTACAAGTTAAAATGCATATCATGTTTCAGAAAATTTTAGTTTGACTAACGAACCAATAGAAAAAATAAAGAATGAAAATCGAGCGAAGAGCCGATGCTGATTTGTGAAGGGAAAGGTTATAAAGCCGAGTGAAGATTCTTTTTTGGTCTGTGTCTATTGGGTTGCCTAATACCTCCAATTGACATGCAAACACGTTAAATAATAGTAAAAAAAGGTCATAAACATATCTTAACTATTCACGAGTCACAACAACTCCATATATCTGAGAAAACCATCATATTCGATCATATGTTAGCACTATCTATACAATTATTTGGAGGTCGAGTACGATGACCAAAACATCTAAGGTGCTCCCCAATCAGGTGCTTGAGGGTTTAAGTCCTGATATGGCATAGTCCTGATATGGCATTGTGTATTATAGGTTTGCTCTTAAAAAAATTGAAAGCTATCCACTTTCTACTTGAAAAAAAGTAACCATGGAAGCAGCTAGTAAGGTCACTCCATTGTGATCTAAAGCACCTTTGCTAGTGACAGAAAGTCAAAAACAACCTCGACATAAATAATTAAAGGAAAAGACTGCATGCATAATAGATACCAAAAACAGCATCAATATTATGTATATATGTATGTATTCATGTAGCCTTTGTGTGTGTGATTGTGACAGCAAAACAGAAAGATCAGTAGCATCAACAATAATTGAATTAAGTAGATAATTTAAGTTAGTACTGACTGGTTTAATTCTAGTAGAAACAGACCCAACAGTCTATTAATATCAACTGTGTGTTTGTGTTGCGAATCAGAAAGAAAGGAAGAAAGCGCAAGCTGCAATAGCAAAAATACATACATACATACAAGATAAGTGTAAGTGTGTGGTCTGTGTGATAGCATATATAAGCCAAGGGTGTGTGTAAGAGGACTCTGAGACTTAGCAATAGCCAAGTGTCGGACTAATGATCAATTAAAAACCAAACAATATCAAGTAATTACATTTAGGTATGAATAGACTAAGTATTGTGTGAACAAGGGACTCCGAGAAAAATTGAATCTTGGAGTGTGTGAGTGTGTGTGAAGCAGCATCTATATAATAAGTCTGGTGTTTCTAAGTGTGCATTGTAATGATCTTGTTATGTATTGGACTTCGGCCGAAGCGCACTAAAAGCTCCAAAACACCATCAAAAGCACCTGAACAAGAATATTATTAACTCAAAACAACATATAAAGGACAAGTATAAAAAATAAAACAACCTAAATATATATATTTATAATTTCTAATTAGTTGAACGGGTTTACCTGTACACACCTGAATCTGATGAGCTTGCATCTACAATGGGAAGAAGTTTTTTCATCTAATTCTTTGAGAGGCCAAGCTCTTTGCCTCTTAGAAGGACTTCGTGTACCTTCCACCTGATTAAAGCAGCATAAAAGTACATCAGCAATTGGATAGAAATTGGGTGAAAACAAAGAACAATAACAAGAAGAACAAACAAATAACCACATAGAACTATCTTAACAGACCATATAGTGCATTTAAGAAACCCATTAATTGATTGTTTTGTACTTGACTGATAGAAGCAAACGTATCTTTAGAGTTTCATACAAATTAAACCAAAAATTAAGCAATGAGTAGCATTATATATAGGCTCACAAAGTATCCAAACAAACTTGAATCAGGAACAGATAAGGAACCCAACTTTCCAAATATGAAAATCAAAGTATTACAGCTAGACTCATTGTGGTGAAATTAAAGATAATTTATTGTACCTTATGCTTAAAGAGTTGTTTTTTAAGACTAACATCTAAATGCATAATATAGTATGTATACACACATACATACATACATACATACATACATACATACATACATACATACATACATACATACATACATATATATATATATATATATATATATATATATATATATATATATATATATATTAATATTTTTTTTCTGGGTTTTCTTTAGAAGTTTCATTTCTGCTGCGCAACATGGACATCGTTTTATTACATTTATAATGCCAAGCATGAAATTTCATAACATCCACAAATAGTGGTCATTTATGTCGGACCATCAGAGCCTAAAACTTCTAAAATAACATGGACACATGAAGCAATACCACAAGAAAAAGCTTTCTCTATAAAATGCCCTAGAGAAAATTGCGTGCATCATCAGCCACTAACCCACTTCCCTCTTTTGGCACCTGATGCTCAATGCTTTCTGGGATGTCATAACTCTACAACACTTCTTTACAGACTCTCCAAGATCAAGAGAGTTGAAGCGCCAAACATAGAACTTAAGCTCATCTCTCAATAGCTAAACATTCTGGAACACAATTTTAACAAAAGAAATACAAAACTAAACTTTAACGATTAGCTACAATAAAAAGGCACCTGTTAATTCATCACAATCAAATCAAATTCACAACATGGTCCAACGAACAATTACCTAACACCCAGCCTCTAGTGCGAGCTTAAAAAACCCAAGTGACATTTGGTGCTTTGCAGGAACTTCGGATAGCTTAACATGGGATAGAACAGTGAACGAACCAGAACACACAAAATGAAAGTAAACTAGATGAAGCACGAAATCAAAGTTGTATAACCTGTAGTAAGTGATTATAGCATCAACGAATACAACTTGGGTAGGTTACAACCATATGAAGCACAAAATATGTTGAGTCAGTGGCGATCCATCAGAGAAACAAAGATTATGACTCACAATTAGGTTAGAACCAAATGAACCTGGGTGGTGACTGGTGGAGGAGAATGACATGCAATCGAGATTAGTAGAGGAGAATACGATTATGCAACGACGCTTGATTACCAAATGAAGTTGGGTGGTGATTGGTGGACGAGAAAGAGCACGGAGAGAGGAGAGAACACATATAGTATCTCGTATCACTGATGATGGAGCGGAGGAGTCTGCTTGGGAATTGGAAGAGCCCACTTGGAAACCAAAAAAGTTAGTTCCCAATATAAAATCTTGAACGTTCAGAATAGAAATTATTTCTGCATTAGTCAGTTGTACATATTGGATAAATGAGTTGTACATCTTAAATTTCAAGAATTTGCATGAAAAGGTTGTACCTTATGCATTGATAGTACCAATATCCTAAATGCTTTATTAAGTAGTAAAGATATATATATATATATATATATATATATATATATATATATATATATAGGGGTGGGTTCAATGGAAAACCACTATGCACCGGAAAACTGTGGAAACCTACGCATACCGTCCGATTTGATGTATTTCATGAAAAACGCGGTGGCATGATCGTAAATAAAGTGATGCATCACGCGAGATTTTGATGCATCACGCTGGAAATTAGATGCATCACGCGGGATTTTAATGCATCATGCAGGAAATTTGATGCATTTGTGGTGGTGCAGTGCGATTTTCACAAGTTTTCAGATGCATTATGCAAAAATACGGTGCATCACGCGGGAATTCGATGCATCACGCGGGAATTGTGATGCATTTGTGGTGGTGCATGGAGCTTTTCAAGGTTTTCCGATGCATGTTGGTTTTCCATTGAACCCCCCTCTATATATATATATATATATATATTGAGTTGAGGTTAGTAATTGTTGTGAAGAAGCAACATTCATCACCATCTTCACTTACAAGCTCAAAGATTAGGCCATATTACTGAGTTGAGGTTAGTAATTGTTGTGAAAACGAATTGAAGTATTTTGTATGATAGATGTCGTTGTTGGGAGTATTTGGCACCCCTGGGTTACATACAAGTGGAGGTGGGGATTGAAATCACCATAGCTGTGTAAAACAGAGTACAGACCTGCACTGATCATTACCGCAACGCGGCCACACTACCCTGGTCGCGACCGCGATCAGGGTGAGGCGGTGTAGGTTGGTCGATGGAGGAGGAACGCGACCAAGACAGGAATCGCGTGCTGATGAGCTCGTCCGCATTCAGAGGATCTCGACCGCGATGGGATGTGTAGTGCGAGGGGCCACGTGGTCGCGCTCCTGGGTGTTGACCTGTTGACTTTTGTTGAGTGTGTGAGTTCAATAATGTAGTTGTTATGAGCCCGTTCGCTAGTAGTTACATTGTAGATGCATTTATTGTTGCTAGGATTGTAGTTAAGCTTGGGATTGGTCGAGACCGTTATAGATAGTGAGACAGTAGTCGTGCTTCAGGTGAGTTAGTGACCTTCTTATAGTAGAAGCACTATTGTTCATTACTACGTTTTCAAAGAGCTTTGTGTTTATTATCCATGTCCAATGCGGAGCCCTTTAGTATGTTGATACTTGTTATCACATAGCAGAGCTCGTTGACTACGCGTATAGCTGTTGTACGCAGATTAGGGGTCTGTTTGGTCATTCCCAACCCCGAGGTCCTGGCTTAGCCATTACTTTGTGGAGTGGGCTACGTAGCCTATTCCGGGTCGCTCCCGATGAGGCGTCAGCCTGTTGTTGGCGGTCGCATGTAGAGTTGGTTATCAGTTGTTACAATGTGCTAACTATTTTATAAACTTATTTTAACATTGTTGATTGTAACTCACCAGCTTCCAGCTGACAGTTGTTTACTTATTATCAGTTGTTACACTGATATTTCGGGATGATTATAACTTGTAACCTTATCATGGTTGACAGACCTTACTAACGGGGGTTGGTTCCCGTTTTCTTGTGACCCTTATGCTTATTGTGGATGTTTAGTAGTTAAATAGTTGTTTGCCCTTTTTGGGTGATGCTTATAATTGGGTGACTTGTACTATACGTCTTACATGGTATTTTAATAGCAAAACTAGGGTGTTTCCAAGTATCAGGGCATTAAGCTTTAATTATCATTAGTGATGCTTAGGCTTAAACGAGTGTCTAGATCCTTTGGCTTGATCTCTGATGAGTAGGTCTAAGAAATTGTAGAATTTTGTTATTGTTTTGATAGTAACATTGTTTATATAATGAAGAGATTCTATGGCAGACGAGCAAAGACCAGAGGGTTCCACCAGGGGACGTGTTTCGGACGAGGAGTTTGCCAGGCGGTTACAGGAAGCTTATGATAATGGACGCACCGAGGCTATGCAGTCCCTGACTCAGGGTACCGGCAGGGGTAAGAGTTCAGGAGCCGGACCATCGCGAAAGGCAGGCAAGGGGTGTAAAAATAAGGAGTTTCTTGCCACACATCCACCAGAGTACCACGGAGAGCCTTGGACCGTTAAGGCAATGTATTGGTTGCAGGACATGGAGATGGCTTTTCGCATCACAGATTGTCACCCCGATTAGATGATGACATTCGCTAGTGCTCAGTTACGAAATAGCGCTCAGCAGCGGTGGGGGACTGTCAGACATATGATGGGAGATGGACCGACAGTTGCGATAACATGGGACCAGTTTCAGGTCCGGTTTGAGGAGCAGTACTGTCCGGACGACCGCCGAGCCCAGTTGGAGATTGACTTCTTGAAATTCTTTTAGGGACAAAATTCTTTTGATGAGTATGAGAAGATGTTTATTGATCTGAGTTTGTTGGTATCGCTTCAGATCAGCACATAATCGCGAAAGATTAATCGGTTTATGATGGGGTTACGTAAGGAGATCCGAGAGTTCATTGATACTGGGTACATACCGACATACGCTATGGCAGTGGAGTTGGCACGGAGACGGGATAATGAGCTATCCCGTAGCAATCCTGTGGTGGAGCAGCCGCGACGAGTTCAGTCGGCTGGTTATTTTGGTGGTTCTGATCGAGATAGGGACAGAGACAGCCGTTCCAGCCGTTTTCAGTCTAGGGGCAACGATCGTTGACGGGTAGCGTCTAAGGGGGCAGATTGACCGCGATACAGATCTTCCCAGAGGTTTGATCATAGATCTGATGATAGGAGCAGTCGTTTCATTGGAATGGAGTAGAGAGGAGGAGCATCGAGTTCTAGTTTTGTTACGAGAGAGAGGTGGTGTAAGAGGTGTCGCTAGAGGCATACCGGGGAGTGTGATCACCGTCACGTACGTTGTTTTTGCTGTGTCCAGCCTGGCCATATTCAGACAGGTTGTACTTGTAGAGATCCACTATGCTTTAATTGCGGGGGAGGGGGGGGGGTGGGGGGGGGGGGGGGGGGGGGGGGCAAACATAAGGCACGAGATTGCACAGCCCCGAGACAGGGAGATCAGAGGCAGGGGAGTTGTGGCCACCTGCACAAGGTCAGAGTTCTGCGGGCTCTTCTACACGCAGAGATGTCGTTCACTAGCCAGAGGTCGGGATTTCCAATTGACAACAGAGGAGGTGCAGGAGACAGCTAGCATTGTTTCTGGTACGTTTTTTTGAACGACCACAGTGCTCTAGTTCTATTTGTTTCTGGGACGAACCGCTCCTTTGTGTCTTTAGCTTTTACTGCTTACTTTACCGCTTCACCTGTTGAGTTGTCAGAGCCGTTGATCATAGAGCTAGCTGATGGTAATGCTTCTGTAGTTAGACATATCTATTCTCAGTGCGTGTCAGATATAGATAGATGGCCATCCGTTCAGAGTCGATTTGTTGCCTATAGAGATCAGTAGTTTCGATGCGATAGTGGGCATGGACTGGTTAGCTTCTCAGCATGCAGATATTGCTTGTTCCAAGAAGATCATTCGTCTAGCAATTTCTGCGGATCGTGTTATTAAAGTGTACGGAGAGCATAGTAGAGGTAGTGTTGGGCTCATTTCTGCAGTTCAGGCTTGTCGTTGTTTAGCCAAGGGTTGTTCGTCCTTCCTAGCATATGTAGTTGATGCAAAAAAGGAGAAGAAGAGTATAGAGACTGTTGATGTCGTTTTTGAGTTTCCCGATGTATTCCCCGATGAGCTACCTGGATTGGCGCCAGACCGTCAGGTAGAATTCTGCAAAGAATTGATGCCAAGTGCTACTTCTATTGCACATGCACCCTATCGATTAGCTCCTACTGAGATGAGAGAGTTGATGAGTCAGCTTTGGGAGTTACTGGACCGTGTGTTTATCCGGCCTAGTTCTTCGTCGTGGAGTGCTCCAGTTCTCTTCGTTAAGAAGAAAGACGGGTCGATGAGGATGTGTATAGATTATCGTGAGCGCAATAAGGTGATGGTGAAGAATCATTACCCGTTGCCACATATAGACGATCTGTTTGACCAATTACAAGGGGCCAACGTGTTTTTGAAGATTGATCTGCGCTCGGGATATCATCAGTTAAAGGTACATGATCAGGATGTCGCAAAGACCGCTTTCAGGACGCGATACGATCATTATGAGTTCTTGGTTATGTCGTTTATGCTAACCAAGGCCACAGCAGCGTCTATGGTCCTGATGAACAGAGTCTGTCGGCCGTATCTTGATCAATTCGTCATAGTGTTTATTGATGACATACGGATATACTCTCGGTCACTAGAGGAGCATGCTACGCATCTGCGAGAGATTCTTGGCGTATTGATGCGTGAGAAGATGTACATGAAGTTATCGAAGTGCGAGTTTTGGCTTCAAGAAGTCCAGTTCTTGGGACACGTTGTCAGCAGCGAGGGTGTTTCAGTAGACCCAACCATGATTGAGGCCATCATGAGCTGGGAGTGACTGATCAGCGTGGCAGAGATTCACAGTTTTTTGGGGTTACCAGGCTACTTATGTCGGTTCATCAGAGATTTCGCTTTGATCGCAGTACTATTGACTCGTTTGACTTGCCAGTCAGTCCTATTTGAGTGGAATGAAGACCAGGAGTTTGTATTCGAGGAGCTTTGTATCAGGCTACCGTACTAGCATTGCCGGAGGGAACGCGTGACTTCGTGGTATATAGTGATGCATCAGGGACGGGGTTAGTTTGCTTGTTGATGCAGAGGGGTCGAGTGATTGCGTATGCTTCTCGTCAGTTGAAGGATTACGAGTACAGTTATTCGACTCACGATCTGGAGTTGATAGCTACTGTATTTGCACTGAAGATTTTGCGCCACTACTAATACGTAGTTCCTTTCATGATATTTACTAACCATAAGAGTCTCTAGTATTTATTCAGCCAGCGTAACTTGAATATGCGACAGAGACAGGGACTGGAGTTGATTAACACTATGATTGTGACATTCAGTACCATCCGGGTAAGGCGACTGCTGTAGTAGACGCGCTGACTCAAAAAGAGCGTGGATCGGCTAGTTGGGGTCGTAATTTTAGAGTTGAGGTGACGTCTACCTTAATAGAGAGACTTCGGAAGGCCCAAGCTACAGGGATGCGTACAGAGAATCACTAGAGCGAAAATATTTTGGGCCAGCTGCAAGAGTTTGAGACCGACTCTCGAGGGCTATATGCGAGATAGGGACGAGTCTGGGTCCCTAGAGCCTGTGATGCGCGTCAGCTGATTTTGGAAGATTCGTATAAGTCTCGCCTCACTATTCAACCTTTTAGCACGAAAATGTATCAGGATCCTTGAGTACTCTATTGTTGGCCCGGTATGAAACAGGATATAGCAGAGTTCGTCGAGCGTTGTTTGACTTGTCTGCAAGTGAAAGCAGAACACTAGAAACCGCATGGTCAATTACAGCCGCTGAAGATTCCATAGTGGAGTTGGGAACATATTACGATGGACTTCGTTACGAAGTTACCGCGGACCCCATGTAGTTATGATACGATACGGGTAGTAGTAGATCGGCTTTCAAATACGGCGCACTTCCTGCCGATCCGGGAGACGTATATGTTGGACCAGCTTGCCCGAGACTATTTGTATGAGATTTTCTCCAGGCACGAAGTTCCGGCCTCGATAGTGTCAGATAGAGACGCTTGGTTTACATCTAACTTCTGGCAGAGTCTACAAAGAGCATTGGGCACCATACTTCAAATGAGTACTGCTTATCGTCCTCAGTCCGACGGACAGTACGAGCAAACGATTCAGACGACAAAGGATATGCTACAAGGTTATGTGATGGATTTTGGTGGTAGTTGGGATTCTCATTTTCCTATAGTCGAGTTTGCTTATAACAACAGCTACCACTCCAGTATTAAGATGCCTCCGTTTGAAGCGCTATATGGTTGGTAGTGTCGTACCCCTGTATGTTGGACTGAATTGGGGGAGAGAGAGATTACGGGTCCTGAGATCATTCAGCAGACTAGCAAGAAGACAACAATAGTTAGAGAGAGACTAAAGGTAGCCTGTTAGTGCATCCAGTGTGACGATAGCAGTCTAAGTATAGACAATATTTTGTAATAGTCAATTTGTTCGTTATTGCATATTAATACATGTTTGATATATGTTTGTTATATGTTTGATAATATATGTTTGATATTGATTGTATGTATGTTTGAACTTGGTGTAATTAATGTGATACAATAAGTTCAAACATAAGTTCAAAGATAGTTCAAACATAAGTTCAAACATAAGTTCAAACGTCATGGTTCGAACATATGGAGGACAAGTTCGAAAGGCCTTGGGCTTAGTCGAACTTGTCCTGGGCAAGTTCGAACCAGGTGATATAATTCGGTGTTAATTCGTTTTAATTAACAACTTTTGCAGAACTTTTCAGAATTCGATATTGGATTAGTGCAGAGGCGATCTCGAACTTGCAAGGAGATTGAGAGTTTGTTCTTGGAGAGAATCACGTGTCGAGGCGTTCTATTGTTCGTCTATCATCGTGTGTGTCCCCGGTTCTCGTGTGCGTGGTCTATCCGTCAGCGAGGTTTTGCTCCGAAGTAGTCTCCTGTGCCCATTTCTCCTCTAGAGTTTGCGTCCTCAGATAAAAAACTGGGGCCGAACTTGACGGGCCGGCAGCGTCCGTTGATGGACCTGCTGCCGTAGATTCGGATTGTCTGCTGGAGGATGGCCTAACTGCCGGAATTTCTCTTGCTGGAGCTCTTTGCCACCTACGCTGTTCGTGTTGCTGTTGTTGTTGTTGCGGTTGTTGCTGCTGTGTAGCTTCACCTGCCCAGTTATCTCCCTTTGGAGCTACAAAATGTGGGTCAATAACTGCTCCAAACAAAGGTGCCACCTGTGGCCTGACCTGCTCAGCCCTTCGCGCATTATGCGACTGGCAGTCAGCAAAAATCCTTTTATATATTATAGCCACGCCATTTGTATCTGGAAGATAAGGCAGATTGGGCAAAAAGTGGCGGATGATCATCATTGCGAATCTCGGATACATCAAAAATATTTCTCTGACGGGAGCTGCGATTTGATGCACAAACTCACTAAAGAACATCTCTGAAAAACTATAACGCTTATTATATACTACGGCTATCAATGCCGATTGCATCATGGACACAATGTAATCAAAGCCGACCTTTTTTGGCACAAAACAGCCCATAATAACATGCACTAGATAACGCCATTGGCTAATCAAGCCACTATTCACATAAGAGGCTTTGGTAATATCTTGGGCGTATCAAATTCGCAAAAAGGCCGCTTGCCTTATATGGACTGGAAAATCAATAGGCCCCGCCTCCTGGTCCTCTGCGCCTAGCTAAAGGATTTGTCGTAACATATCTGCTGAAAACACAATAGGCTATCCACCCACTCTTGTACGTAAGACGGTAGGCGTCACTGAGCAATCAACCTGGAGATGCTCCCAAAATTGACGTACATATGGCAAAACTATCTGCAAATTATGAGTCAGAGCAAAAGCTACCCGCGATTACATCAAAAATTCAACCATATGTCGGAATGGTTGAGCTTCAGACAGCTCTCTATCCACTGACATAACCATCTTATGTTTATTATAGAATGCTCGATCACCCATATCAGCACATAGAAACAACAACCATTATTAGAAATGAAAAAATAAAATTAAACTTGTTTATTTCGAATTTGTATAATTTCGAACTTACATAAGTTCGAAATCCAACACATTCAAATTTCTACAAGTACGAATTTATTTTATAAAGACATTCGAATTTAAAACAAATTCGAGGATTATGTTCGAACTTGACTGACTTCGAACTTGTAGATATTTTAACATGTTCGAACTTTCTGACAAGTTCGAACCTGATGAACATGTTCGAAGTTGGTCATTTTCAAACCAAAATCCAATATTTTAACCCCATTTGACTTAAAAAATAGTATAGTCTAGTCCTATTGGGTTCTAATCGAAGTTATTCGTGTTATATTTGAAGTTTCACCGTTTAAAACTTGTGATTTTGAACCCCAAAGTTCAAACCCAAAAACTATCCAATAATGTCGATTTTGGGCCATAGAAGGGACCTAAACCATCCAATCTTTGTATAATAGTGATTACTATACCTAAGGATGTGAGTAGGTTCGAGAAAAATGAGCAAAACTTCGTCAAATAGAAACAAAATTGAAACGACAAGTTCGAAGGAATAAATTCGAAGTCGCTGGACACAAGTTCGAAGAAGCAAAGTCGAAGGTAAGAGAATTAAATGATTCACTGTTGAACTATTTATACCAACTAACTTCGAACTTGACATAAATTCGAAGTTACTGACAAATTCGAAGTGTAATTCGAATTTGTCTTAAATTCCAACTTTAATTGAAAATTTTGAAAATCCTTAAATAAAATTCAACTTTTTCAACTTTTTCGTGTAACGGAATTTTACAAACCTTGCAAAATTATTTACACCAAGCAATAGATTTTCACGCAATGTTTGTTTATTCAACCAAAAATGCGTCCTACTAACTTTGACCTTTTTCCTACTTAGAATAAAATAAAATAAAATAAATTAAAATAAATTAAAATAAAATAAATTAATGGAAAATAAAGTTTGAATAAATTTAAACTTAACCTACACAAAACTACTTTTAAAAACTTTACGACATACACTAACAAAATATCTTTGGCGAGAATGTCAAAGAAGGTTCAATCAGATAGCGGTGTCGTTACGCACTTTCAGTATTACATTTTCACACTTAGGAATTTTTTATTCATTTGATTGTTTGTCTTGATATACATTTCAAGGCGATTGTCGGTATTATTTTCCCTTTAAACATGTTACACTTTGGAATATCCCTTGGCATTTTTATTTATCAAGAAACTACCTTATGTGTCCCATACTTAGACATACTTCTATGACCAAGGCATACACACAATGATTACAACTTTCGGTATTGCAAATTTTCTTTAAAAGGCAAACGTCGGTCACAGTTCGGTATTTACATACAACAGAGTGTCTTAGTTTGTCTTAAGGTTTATTTAAAGCTAGAAAGACAGCGGTGACAGGTCTGTACTGACGTACGACAAAGCGACTTATCTTGCTAACTCGAGTCAAACCAGAGGTAACAGGTCTCTACTTACGTACAACAAAGTGACTTGTTTTGACTCTCTCCTTACTATCCAAAATTTATTTTCCTTTTTTTTCTTTAGAATGTATCTGATGTGGCTATACATCCCCCAGAAAATTTGCATACCTCATTTAGAATCATAGTCTGTATGTCTCTAACATAAAAATTAATACATCTAAGTTAGTAACACATATGACTTTTTTTTGAATATTTTATTAGCTTTTGAGATTCCCTTAGTGTATTATGCCTACCAACACGTCAAACAAGAAAATGTATATCACTTAGAGTTTAAGGTGCGTTATGTGTGAAAGCTTAACACTTAGAGATTGTATTGATTGTGCTAATTTTCGTCACTTTGAACCTATGTATCTAAGACTTAATTCTTTTTTCTAATATTCTCTTTTTTTTAGCTTTTTATGGTTTTCTCTCTTTTTTCTTTTGTTTTTCATAAAAAAGAATAAGTTAATAAAGTAACCTACTAACTTACTATAAAAACAAATAAATTCTACTTAACAACTAACTTACTATAAAAAGAAAGAAAATATACTAAGGTCAAGTTACTCTGGATTACGCATACCATTCAGTTGAACTAACAACTCAAAGCGTGACTTATCAAAAGTTTTAGTGAATAAATCAGCATTGTTATCTTCCGTTGCCACTTTTACCAATTTTATTAAGTTCTTTTCAGCACATTCACGTATAAAATGATGTCTTATGTCTATGTGCTTTGTTTTACTAGTGTTTAACTGGATTATTAGTTATAGCAATAGTAGATTGGTTATCTATCCTAATGGGATTATGAGTGTAAGTCAAACCGTAGTCCCGCTATTGTTGTTGTATCCACAAAACCTGTGAACAGCAACTACCAGCAGCTACATATTCGGCATCGCACGTTGACATGGCTACCGAAGTATGTTTCTTGCATTGCCAGGATACTAGCCTCCCACCAAGGAACTGACAACCTCCAGTTGTTGACTTTCGATTCAACCTGCAACCTCCATAAATCTGAATTCGTGAATGCTTCGAATTCCAGATCACCATCCGCGTGATACCAAAGTCCCAGCTTGGGTTTCGACTAGAGGTATCTCAGAATCCGCTTCACAACTTTCATATGCATTTCTTTCAGATTGGCTTGAAACCTATCACAAATACACACAGCAAACATAATGTCAGGTCTAGAAGCAGTTAAATACATGAGTGATCCGATCATGGCCCGATATAGAGTCGGATCCACATTAGTATCACTTTCTGTACCCGGTCCGAGATTGTGATTCACTTGTATCGGTGTGCTAAAGTGAGCAGTCAGCTTTGTTCCCTCCATCCCGAAGCGCTCCAGAATATCGTAGACATACTTCGTCTGATGGATAAACATACCCTCCTTCCATTGTTCAACTTGCAAACCCAGAAAGAAGTTAAGCTCTCCCATAGCACTCATCTCAAACTTTGACTTCATCACCTTCTCGAAATCTTTGCACATCTGCTCGTTTGATGACTCGAAAATAATGTCATCAACGTACACTTGTACCAAGATAAAATGTTCACCCTTTCTCTTCACAAACAATATACTATCTTTTCTCATCTTTCAAACCCGTCGTCCAAAAGATGAGTTGATAGTGTCTCATACTATGCCCTGGGTGCCTGATGCAATCCATACAGAGCCTTATCAAGTCGATATACTCTGTCGGGATATTTTGGATCTGTAAACCCGGGCGGTTGTTCAACGTACACCAGCTCCTTCACCTTTCCATACAGAAAGGCACTCTTTACATCAAGTTAATACACTTTAAATCCTTTGAAGGATGCAAAGGCCAGAAACAAACGGCTTGCGTCAAGCCTTGCCACTGGCGCAAACACCTCGTTGTAATCTATTCCCTCTTCTTGGTTGAAACCCTTTACTACAAGTCTTGCCTTGTTGCGAGTGACGATACCCCGATCATCTCTTCTGCACTTAAAAACCCATTTGGTTCCTCTAGCAACTTCTCCTCGCGGTAGAGGCACTAACTCCCACACTTCTAGCTTTCTGAATTGTGACAGTTTTTCTTGCATCGCTTCAACCCAAGAATTGTCTTTTAAGGCCATTTGCACATTCTTCGGCTCTACTTGTGAGATAAAACACGAATAAAGGCAAGTGTGAAAAGCCTCAGAGTCATTAATCATCGACAACAACACTATGTTGTTATACAAACTATTCCTTGTTCTAACACCAGAATGTGGATTTCCTATGATGCTCTCAATCGGATGATCCTTATTTATCCTTGATGTTTCAATCTCATCGACCCTAAGATTATCTCCTAAGTTTGATCCTATTTCACCTATCGGGGGAACGACTTCAGACGGTACATTTTCTTCCTCATGATCACTATCTTCGGAATTTGAAGTACTAGTCTGATTCTCGTTTGTAGGTAACTCAGAAAAATTCTCTGCTGAAGACCCATCTTCTGTCGTTGTAGGCTCAGAAGTTGATGGAATGCTCGTCTTTGGAAAACCTTTATCATCGTCATTCAGATTTAATAACGATAAGTCATGCTTAATTGTACTTGCATTTCCATCCAAAGGAATGTTAAATGATTTAAACAATGAATCATAATCAAATGTCCATTCCGGACCAGTTTGGGGTTCATGTGTATAACTTGTTACATCAATGTTATACACAATCTCTACCGTACCGCTTGATTTGTTAAAACCCTTTTGTTTGGTGAGTTAGGCACATAACCTAGGAAATATCCTTCGTCAGCCTTTTCACCAAACTTAGGTTGATATTTTGTTTTCATTAATGTACATGGTACCCCAAACGATTCGAAGCCAGTTAAATTTGGTGGTCTTTTATTCAGAACTTCATAACAGGTTTTGTTCATTAATTTGACAATAAGGACCCGATTTATAACATGACAAGCAGTATTCACTGCCTCCCCCCAAAACATGGTAGGAAGCTTTGAATCCGAGAGCATGGTCCTTGCTGCCTCAATCAAGGTCCTGTTCTTCCGTTCTGCCACCCCATTTTGTTGTGGCTCATAAGGTACACTAAATTGATGCACTATGCCTTTAGATAGGCAATATACACCAATTACTGTATTTTTAAACTCTGTTCCATTATCACTCCTGATACGTTTTACCCTCGTTGCATAGGAGTTTTCGGCTTGGTCTAAGAACCCAATGAACTTTGCAGCTATCTCGTCCTTCGTACCTAAAAAGAAAACCCATGAGAATCATGAGTAATCATCAGTGATAACTAAACAGTACCGACTACCACCTATACTCCTTTTGTTGATAGGTCCGGATAGGTCGATATGCAACAAATCGAAAGTGGAAGCTATAGAGTTCCGAGTCTTTGACTTGTGTGACTTCATGTGTTGTTTGCCTTTCTTGCACGGTACACACTTGTCTTCAAACTGAAAACTCTTCATCGGGACACCTTGCACCAGTCCATGTTTAGTGATGTAGTTCATTTTTCTCAGGTGCAAGTGTGTCATGCGTCTGTGCCATAAGACTGATTCGGTCTCTGAAGCTTTAGATAACAAACAGATCATTCCCATCGATGAATCGGAGATGTTCATGTCTAGCATGTACAAATCGTTCTTCCTTGGGGCTCTCATCATAATCCGCTCTTCAGGAATTTTGAATCCCGGCTTCAGCACTAACACTTAAGTATCAGTAAATAACACTGAATTCTTCTTATCACAGATCTGAGAGACACTAATGAGATTGTGAGCAAGTCTATCAATGTGATATACTTGATCAAGTGTGATAGTCCCATTAGTAATCACTCCTGTTCTAGTGATATTTCCTCCTTTGTTCCCAGCAAATGATACAAAGCCCTTGTTCCCTCCCTTGAAGTCTGTGAGTAGACTTCTTTCCCAAGTCATGTGCCTAGAGCAACCACTGTCGACGAACCACTTGTTGTTGAGACCTGTAGTTTACTCCTGCACATGGAAGAAAACAAGTTAGTTATCACGGGGAACCCAAACCATGATTGACTTGGTAATACCGTTCTCATCCACATACTTGAACTCCTTCAAAAACTCAACTCTCCTTTCAGGTGACTTGGGTGTTTGATTGAGAACTTGTTGTGGCGCTGAGTGATTTAAGTTCACTTATGGCCTTTGGTTAGGCATTTGCTGTGGATCCCTCAAATAATTTCTACTATAAGGCATTTCAGATTGATATCCCTGGGCTCTACATGGTGTCTGATGTCTTACAGGAGTGTGAGACCTAACCGGAGTGTAAGCTCTTCTAGGTGTTGTACTCCTATAAACTTGTTAAGGTCCTGACCTAGATTGATTAGGAACTCTATTCGGTGACTTAATCCTAACCACTTCATTTGTTCTAACTGACACAGGTGTTTGTCTAACAGCAGTCTTTGGTGTAGCATGCACAATCTTCTCAGTGTTTTGAGAACCACTTGTGCTTGCTACACTTGGTGACGGTTTTTGTTGTTCAGGCTTTCCAACAATAGGTGTATTTTCTACCTTCCTATATGGACAACTAGACGGAACATGTCCCCTTTCATGACATATAAAAGAAGACATTTTATCAATAGACTTCTTATGAGTGCCCTTTGACTTTGGAGTGTCACTAATATCAGTTTCTTTCTTTTCAACTACTGTGACTATTTCCTCTTTCTGATTAAGAACTTCAGATTTAGCTTCTCCTAGAATTTTGTAACTAGAAGACTGCACAAACTTGACTTTCTTAATTGTAGCATTATTATTAGTCACCTTAGTTGTTTTATCCTTATCAGATTCAGATACAGTTTCAGCTGCTACCTCTAACTCAACTGGTTTATCAGTTTTATCCTGAGGCTGAGGCACATAGTTATCGTTAAAAGGTGGAGGACTCTCTTTATACCCTAAACCTACTGGTTTCTTAGATTGACGTTGTGCATTTAAGATTTTCCCTAGATTCAGTGAAGAGTTCCTAAACTTTTCTAACTTACCATTTACCTCTGCAACCCTAGATTTTGCTTCAGCTAGCTCTACCTCTTTAATAGTTAGTTCTTTGGTTAAAGCCTCAACATGCTCATACATCAGTTCTATCCTGACACACTGCTCACTTAGTTTGTCTTTTAGAACTATTACATCTTGAGCATCTAAGAGGCTAGCATTATTTGATTTTAAAGATTCAATTTGAGCAGTTAAACTACTATGTGTTTCTAGAACTAAATTCAATCTGTCATTAGAAGTAGCACATAAAACACATAAATCACGGAATGTAGACAAGTTCAGAATTACCTTTGTATGACCAGATTCCACGTTAGCCACCTGCACGGCAAACACTAGAACGGTCTGATTATCTGACTTCTCCACCAACACAGGACTTGTATCATTCTGTTGTCTGTCCTCTGTTACTTCCTCTGCTCCGACATCCCCAGACTCTGTTACTTCAGCCATGCAGGCTCTAGCATTAGTCTCTGGATGGGAACTCCAATCATACGTCCCATCAAGCTGTCTGTCAGATGTTACGTTGGTTACCAGACCAGCGATGTTAGCTTGATTGCCCTAACTAGCAGATTGATATCTTCCCTGAGATTGATTCTGATTGTTCCCAACCTTGGGTCGCTGATACTCTCGAGCAAAATGTCCTAACCCTTGGCAGTTATAGCACTTAACTTTGGATTTGTCGAACCCAATCTTATTGTTGCTAACGTTCAGATTTCTGCTTGTCCGTTTTATGAATCTCTTGACCCTCTGAGTCACCATGGGCAGTTGCCATTGAAGATCCATTTCTTCCAAATCATTAGGATCCACCTGATCATAGTCCTCTTCTCATAACGCAGGATCGTTAATTTTACCCTGTACACAATTTCCATATGCCGCAACAAACGAAGCCAACAGATTCAGATGAGATTCGGCTGATTGTGCACTCATAGGCATCTTTGTGTACTGTTGAGAAGTAGATACTGATTGTGTCGGTTTCTGTTCCGGTTTAGAAGTCCCTAAGAAAGCCGGCTGCTTGAGTCTTCTACTTCCACTGGAGTCGACATTTCACCGGTGTAGAATGCTGTAGCTGTTTTCAGCTCACTCGCGACCGAAGGTTTGGACTTACCAAAATACATGTCCGGATCTTGTACTTGGTCATATTCCCGTTCCTTCTTGAGTAACTGAAAGTTGTAAGCCCTCAGCGTTCCAATGACTCCTTCGAGAGTAAGAGTTTCAAATTTCTCTTCATCATGCTTTATGAGCGCTACGTACATCTCCCATTTCGCTGGTAAAGCATCAAGAAGTTTCTCAATCTTCTCTAATTCACAATACTCGATATCGTGATTGTCCAACTCAGTCAATAAGTGATAAAACCTAGTGATTGTTTGATCCAGCTTTTCGTTTTTCAATGCCTTGAAAATAGCAAACTGCGGCTTAAGCATCTCGGTTCTACCTTTCTGAACCCTCGGATTTCCCTCACACCGTTTCTCGAGTGCATCCCACAACTCTTTCGCTGTCTATGATTCCTGAATGTGTGTAGAATCTCCTAAGGTAGTGCCATGCGACTGATAGAAAACGCTCTATTCTCAGCCTCATATAGTTTCTGGTCGTCATCCTTCATCTTCTGATAAGTTAGGACTCTCTGACGACCTTCAAACTCGTGAGTAGGTGGAATGTATCCCTCGTCGATACAGATCCACATTCGCATGTCATTAAAACGAGAAAAGTCGGCAAACCTATCCTTCCACCATTAATAGTATTCCAACCTCATCAGCTTGGGTGGTCAATTTGCCTTACCGACTTCATGGTCCATTTCGATAAACTTTTGCAAACTGGTCATTCTTTCTAAACTTTTTGAATTAAAACTTAATAAATTTGAAATTAATTTAAATCAACCCTTTCGAACTTAAGTAAGTTCGAATTTGATTAATATTAAATTCGGTTGAAATTAAATCCAAAAGTAAGTTCGAAATCAACAAATTCGAAATTCTGACAAGTTCAAGGTTCCTGACAAGTTCGAAATCTGACAAATTAGAATGCTAGGAAATTCGAATCTCAGCCAAATTCGAATGAAACCCTAAAATAAATTCGAGAGGAGCTTATTTTCTGACAAATTCGAATTTCTATCAAATTCGAACAAACCCTAATACCCCCTATGTTCGAGCGCCCCAAGTTCGAAAAACGGCCAAAAGTTCGATTTTTTCAACTTTTCAGTTTAAACCAAAGTTTTTAGGATTAAAAACTATGATTTCGACCAAAATGATGAATTAATATGAACTTTCTCCGTTATCTTGCTTGTATAACTCGAATAACTAACCATGAAGTGATTTTTCCGTCTAAAAACGCCACGAAACGACAGATGTTGCTTGTGAACACGAAGAACACAACGAACACCCTAATGGCTCTGATACCACTTGTAAGGTTGCCTTCCTACGGATCCTATCTTGACGCGACACCGTCCAACGAGTGCGGAATCCTCGTTAGCGGCTTGACGGATAGACCACGCACACGAAAACCGGAGACACACACGATGATAGACGAACAATAGAATGCCCCGACACGTGATTCTCTCCAAGAACAAACACTCAAACACCTTGCAAGTTCGAGATCGCCTCTGCACTAATCCAATATCGAATTCTGCAAAAGTTATTAATTAAAACGAATTAACCCTTAATTATAACACATGGTTCGAACTTGCCAAGGATAAGTTCGACTAAGCCCAAGGCCTTTCGAACTTGTCCTCCATAAGTTCGAACCATGACCTTTGAACATATGTTTGAACTTATCTTTGAACTTATATTTGAACTTATTGTAACACATTAATTAAACCAAGTTCAAACATACATACAATCAAAATCAAACATATATAACAAACATATATTAAACACGTATTAATATGCAATAACGAACAAATTGACTATTACAAAATATTGTCTATACTTAGACTGCTATCGTCACACAGGATGCACTAACAGACTCCCCCTTGAGGATAGCTTCTAACTATATATTTTGTCTAAGTACTCGTACTATATAAACTACTACCATCATACAATCCCTGATCTATACAAACTCTAACTACCTTCTGGAACTTCCTGACTTCTGATCTCCAGCCTTCATGAAAGAAGATCGGCTGATCATGAAGCTTTCTCAGGTTGTCCTTCGATAGGTTGATCAGTTGCAGTGGATCGTATACTTTCAAAATCATTTTATCCTCGTAGTCTTCCATCACTGCTTCTGCCGTCTCGTTGTCAACGTACCACCACTTCATGTTTTTCAGTACATCCTGTGGCATTGACTTCATCGGCACTCTCTTGAGGCATCGAACTGGCTTGTAAACCATTCTAGCCCAAGGCTTTCCAGTGAGGGGATCTACTCTTGACGGATCTTCAACTCTTTTCCCAGATCTAGGCTTGAGCCTTTCGAACCTTCTAGATCGACCCTCCCTTCGTATGATCTTAGCAACTACTTTAGCATATGGGTCGTTTCCTAGGTTAATTAACTCCTTCCAAGCCAACTCTTTCACTTCACACTTGGGCAACGTGTTGAAAACCTTCAATGTTCTCCTCAGGTATTGTAGCCCATCTCTCCTTTTTAGCATGAATAGCTGCAGTTCTCTATCAAAGAACCAGCTTAAGATCCCACCTGACAGATTTCCCGGACTTGGTATTCTCATTCTCTTCTTCATCTTTAGATCTGTTTTCTTATCTTCCTTTCTGAACCAAAGCCTTATCAGATCTTCTCTAGTTTGCTCTTTATCAGCTGTATCAGATTCGGAATCATCCATAGACGCTAACTTAATCTCATCTATGTCAATCACGTTTTGATCATTATGCGCATACTGTTCTGTGATAGGCTGTTTAGAGATTATTATTTCATCTACATTGTCGTCTTCATCTTCTATAACCTCTTCATCAGATTTCCAGTCTACAACCTCTCCTGGAATAAATTCTCCTTCCTCTAACTCTTCTTGATCAAACTCAAAATCATCTTGATCGTCAAGATCCATTAAAGCTTCAATCATATCGTGTTCAGTTGTCTTTGAGGCTTCGCCTTCGCTTCCTTATCTCACACCCGACTGTCCAGGCTCCCCCTAAATTTGAGCTTGCTGAGCAGTCTTAAGAGAAAGATAGGCTAGCTCACTCTCTCTTTCAGTATCTGGATCATTGCCATCATCTTCTCTCCTCAACACCTCAGCTTCGCTACAACTACTCTCCCCCTGAGCTTGGAGATTTTTCATTAATTGCTCTAGGAGATTTTTCATTGTCTTCATCTCAGACGCTTAATCAGCTACTGTTGTTCGCAACTCAGCATTTTCTTGATCAAGTCTGGCATTATGTGCTTGAAGCTCTTTCACTGCCGTTGAAAGTTGAAAAATTTAGACTGTTTGGAAGTCCACCTTTCCTTGCAGCTCTGTGAACCTCTGATTGTCGGTGAATGTAGATGATGTTGATGGAATGGATGGGGATGTTGATGGAGCGGTGATTGGTTGAGCAGTCGATAACACAGGCTCAGGAGCATATGTGGATGGAGCTCCCTGCATGAATCTATGTCGCCTCGCCCTATGCCTAGGCACGAGTGGAGGTTCGTCTTCCTCTTCAAAATTTGAGTCATCGTCCTCTGAATACCCACCAGCTCGTCTTGTCATCTTTTGTCTGCTGAAGACTAGGCTCGATCCATATCTGCCAATTCTGACAGTCGGATCAACAAGTTCAACAACTTCAACCTCTTCTACTTCCTCAGAATCAGATTCAGACTCGGAGGCGGTCTCTGCTTGACCCTCAGCCTCAGTGTACATTCCATCTTCTTCTACAACTCTTGCAACCTGGACCTTAGTGTCCATATCCTCAGCCTCAGGGGGTTGGTATTCATCTAATTCCTTAAAAATATCATTGAACTCATCTGGAGGGTCTAAAACATCCTGAAACAGTTGTTCAGCGAGGTTTTGCTCCGAGCTGTTGTCCTTTGTGCCCATATCTCTTCTAGAGTTTGCGCCCTCTGATCAAACTCTGGGACCGAACTCGACGGGCCTGCAGCATCCGTTGATGGACCTGCTGCCGTAGATTCTGTTTGTCGACTAGAATATGGCCTAGCTTCCGGAACTTGTCTAGACGGAGCTCTTTGCCGCCGATGCTGTTGCTCTTGCTGTTGTTGTTGTGGTTGTTGTTGCTGCTGCGGTTGTTGCTGCTGTGGAGCTTCACCTGGCCAGTTATCTACTTCTGGAGCTACAAAATCTGGGTCAATAACGGCTCCAAACAAAGGTGTCACCTGTGGCCTGACCTGCTCAGCCCTTCGCGCATTATGCGACTGGCAGTCAGCAAAAATCCTTTTATCTATTATATCCACGCCATCAGTATCTGGAAGATGAGGCAGATTGGGCAAAAAGTGTTGGATGATCATCATCGTGAATCTCGGATATATCAAAAATCTTTCTCTGACGGGAGCTGTGATTTATGCACAAACTCACCGAAGAATATCTCTAAAAAACTGAAACGCTTATTATATACTAAGGCTATCAATGCCGATTGCATCTTGGACACAATGTAATAAAAGCCTGCCTTCTTTGGCGCAAAATAGACCATAATAACATGCACTAGATAACGCCATTGGCCAATCAAGCCACTCTTCAGATAAGAGGCTTTGGTAATATCTTGGGCGTATCCCATTCGCAAAAAGGCCGCTTGCCTTATATGGACTGGAAAGTCAATAGGCCCCGCCACCTGGTCCTCTGTGTCTAGCTGAAGGATTTGTCGTAACATATCCGCTGAACACACAATAGGTTGTCCACCAACTCTTGTACAAAAGACGGTAGGCGTCACAGAGCAATCAACCTGGAGATGCTCCCAAAATTGACATACATACGGCAAAACTATCTGCAAATTATGATTCAGAGCAAAAGCAACCCGCGATTGCGTCAAAAATTCAACCATGTGTCGGAATGGTTGAGCTTCAGGCAGCTCTCTATCCACTGACATAACCATGTTATGTTTATTATAGAACGCTCGATCACCCATATCTGCACATAGAAACAACAACCATTATTAGAAATGAAAAAATAAAATGAAAGTTGTTTATTTCGAATTTGTATAATTTTTAACTTACATATGTTCAAAATCCAACACATTCGAATTTCTACAAGTTTGAATTTATTTTATAAAGACATTAGAATTTAAAACAAATTGGAGGATGGATAAACGATCCTTTCTTTTCACAAGTGTACGTTGATGACATTATTTTCGGGTCATCAAACGAGCAGATGTGCAAAGATTTCGAGAAGGTGATGAAGTCAAAGTTTGAGATGAGTGCTATTGGAGAGTTGAACTTCTTTCTGTTTACAAGTTGAACAGAGAAAGAAGGGCATGTTTATCCATCAGACGAAGTATGTCTGCGATATTCTAGAGCGCTTCGGGATGGAGGGAACAAAGCTGACTGCTCACTTTAGCACACTGATTTAAGTGAATCACGATCCCGGACCGGGTACAGAAAGTGATACAGATGTGGATCCGAATCTATATCGGTCCATGATCGGATCACTCATGTATTTAACTGCTTCTAGACCTGACATTATGTTTGCTGTGTGTATTTGTGCTAGGTTTCAAGCCAATCTGAAAGAAATGCATATGAAAACTGTGAAGCGGGTTCTGAGATACCTCAATTCGAAACCGAAGCTGGGATTTTGGTATCACGCGGATGGTGATCTGGAATTGGAAGCATTCACGGATTCAGACTATGGAGGTTGCAGCTTGAATCGAAAGTCAACAACTGGAGGTTGTCAGATCCTTAGAGGGAGACTCGTATCCTGGCAATGCAAGAAACAAATGTCGGTAGTCATGTCAACGTGCGAAGCCGAATATGTAGCTGCTGGTAGTTGTTGTTCACAGGTTTTGTGGATACAACAACAATTGCGGGATTACGGTTTGACTTACACTCATACTCCTATTAGGATAGACAACCAATCTACTACTGCTATAACTAATAATTCAGTTAAACACAGTAAAACAAAGCACATAGACATAAGACATCATTTTATACGTGATTGTGCTGAAAAGAACTTGATAAAACTGGTAAAAGTGGCAACGGATTATAACAATGCTGATTTATTCACTAAAACTTTTGATAAGTCACGCTTTGAGTTGTTAGTTCAACTGAATGGTATGCGTAATCCAGAGTAACTTGACCTTAGTATATTTTCTTTCTTTTTATAGTAAGTTAGTAGTTAAGTAGAATTTATTTCCTTTTATAGTACGTTAGTAGGTTACTTTATTAGCTTATTCTTTTTTATGAAAAACAAAAGAAAAAAGAGAGAAAACCATAAAAAGCTAAAAAAAAAAAGAGAATATTAGAAAAAAGAATTAAGTCTTAGATACATTGGTTCAAAGTGACGAAAATTAGCACAGCCAATACAATCTCTAAGTGTTAAGCTTTCACACATAATGCACCTTAAACTCTAAGTCTAGTTCGATGTGTTGGTAGGTATAATACACAAAGGGAATTTCAAAAGCTAATAAAATATTCAAGAAAAAATCATATGTGCAACTAACTTAGATGTACGACCAAATGGTCTTAATTTTTATTTTAGAGACATACAGACAATGATTCTAAATGAGGTATGCAAATTTTCTGGGGGATGTATAGCCACATTAAATACATCTTAAAGAAACGAAAAGAAAAAAAAAATTGATGGTAAGGAGAGAGTGAAAACAAATCACTTTGTTGTACGTAAGTACAGACCTGCTACCTCTGGTTTGACTCGAGTTAGCAAGATAAGTCGCTTTGTTGTACGTCAGTACAGACCTGTCACCGCTGTCTTTCTAGCTTTAAATAAACCTTAAGACAAACTAAGATACTCTGTTGTATGTAAATACCGAACTGTGTCCGACGTTTGCCTTTTAAAGAAAATTTGCAATATCGAAAAGTTATAATGATTGTGTGTTTGCGTTGATCATAGAAGTATGTCTAAGTATGAGACACGTAAGGTAGTTTCTTGATAAATAAAAAAGCCAAGGGATATTCCAAAGGGTAACATGTTTAAAGGGACAATAATACCAACAATGGCCTTGGAAAGTATATCACGACAAACAATCAAGGGAATCAAAAATTCCTAAGTGTGAAAGTGTAATACTGAAAGTGCGTATTGACACCGCTATCTGATTAAACCTTCTTTGATTTTCTCGCCAAAAATATTTAGTTAGTGTATGTCGTAAACTTTGTAAAAGTATTTTTGAGTAGCTTAAGTTTAAATTTTATTCAAACTTTATTTTTCCTTTATATTATTTTAATTTTAATTTAATTTAATTTAATTTTATACTATTTTACTTTATTTATTTTATTTTATTTTATTTTAAGTAGGAAAAAGGTCAAAGTTACTAAGAAGTTTTGCTCGTTTTTCTCGAACCTACTCACATCCTTAGGTATAGTAGTCACTATTATACAAAGATTGGATGGTTTAGGATTCTTTAATAGCAAAAAATCGAGTTTATTTGATGATTTTTGGGTTTAAACTATGTGGTTCAAAGTCACAAGTTTTAACCGGTGAAAACTCAAATAAATCACATATAACTTCGATTTGAAGCCAATAGGACTAGTTGATACTGTTCTCTAAGTCAAATGGGGTTAAAATCAAGGATTTGTATTCGAAAATGTCCGACATCGAACATGTTCATCATGTTCGAACTTGTCACAATTTCGAACCTGTTGAAATATCTACAAGTTCGAAGTCAGTCAAGTTTGAACATAATTCTCGAATTTGTTCACATTCGAATGTTTTTCAAAAACAAATTCGAACTTGTAGCAATTCGAATGTGTTGGATTTCGAACTTATGTAAGTTCAAAATTATGTAAATTCGAAATAAACAAGTTTCTTTTTATTTTTCATTCCTAATAATGGTTGTTGTTTCTATGTGCAGATATGGGTGATCGAGCGTTCTATAATAAACATAACATGGTTATGTCGGTAGATAGAGAGCTGCCTGAAGCTCAACCATTTCGTCACATGGTTGAATTTTTGACACAATCGCGGGTTGCATATGCCCTTACTCATAATCTGCAGATCATTTTGGGAGCATCTTCAGGTAGATTGCTCAGTGACGCCTACAGTATTACGTACAAGAGTTGGGGGACAACCTATTATATTTTCAGCTGCTATGCCCAAGATATTACGAAGGCTTCCTATGTAAAGAGTGGATTGATCGGCCAATGTCATTATCTGGTGCACGTCATTATGGTCTGTTTTGCGCCGAAAAAGGCCGGCTTTGATTACATTGTGTCCAAGATGCAATCGGCATTGATAGCCTTAGTATATAATAAGCGTTTCAATTTTTAAGAGATGTTCTTTGGTGAGTTTGTGCATCAAATCACAGCTCCCGTCAGAGAAAAATTTTTGATGTATCCGAGATTCGCGATAACGATCATCCGCCACTTTTTGCCCAATCTGCCTCATCTTCCTGATTCTAATGGCGTGGCTATAATATATAAAAGGATTCTAATGGCACCTTTGTTTGGAGCAGTTATTGACCCAGATTTTTTAGCTCCAGAGGGAGATAACTGGGCAGGTGAATCTCCACAGCAGCAATAACCGCAACAACAACAACAACAGCAACAATAACAGCAACAACAATAGTGTAGGAGGCAAAGAGCTCCGGCTAGACAAATTTCGGCAGTTAGGCCATCCTCCAGCAGACAATCCGAATCTACGGCAGCAGGTCCATCAACGAACGCTGCTGGCCCGTCGAGTTCGGCCCCAGTTTTTGATCAGAGGGCGCAATCTCTAGAAGAGATATGGGCACAGGGGACTACTTCGGAGCAAAACCTCACTGAACAACTGGTTCAGGATGTTTTAGATCCTCCAGATGAGTTCAATGATATTTTTAAGGAAATTGATGAATATCAGCCGCCTGAGGCTGAGGATATGGACACTGAGGTCCAGGTTGCAGGAGTTGTAGAAGAAGATAGAATGCAGACTGAGGCTGAGGGTCAAGCAGAGACCGCCTCTGAGTCTGAATCTGAATCTGAGGAAGTAGAATAGGTTGAACTTGTTAAACCTGTTGATCCGGCTGTCAGAATTGGTAGATATGGATCGAGACTAGTCGTCAGCAGATGAAAGATGACAAGACGAGCTGGTGGGGATACAGAGGACGATGATTCAGATTTTGTAGAGGAAGACGAAGCTCCACTCGTGCCTAGGCATAGGGCGAGGCGGTATAGATTCATGCAGGGAGCTCCATCCACTTCTGCTCCTGAGCCTGTGTAACTGGCTGCTCAACCAACCATTGCTCCATCAACATCTACATCCAATCCATTAACATCATCTACATTCACCGACAATCAGCGGTTCACAGAGCTGAAGGGAAAGGTGGATTTCTAGACAGTCAAAAATTTTCAATTGTCAACAATAGTGAAGGAGTTACAAGCGCATAATGCCAGACTTGATCAGGAAAATGCTGAGTTGAGAACAACGGTAGTAGATCAAGCGTCTGAGATGAAGACAATGAAAACTCTTCTAGAGCAGTTAATGAAAAATCTGCAAGCTCAGGGGGAGAGTAGTTGCAGAGAAGCTGAGGTGTTGATGAGAGAAGATGACGGCAATGATCCCGATACTGAAAGAGAGAGTGAGCTAGCTGATCTTTCTCTAAAGACTGCTCAGCAAGCTCAAATTCAGGGGGAGGCTGGACAGTCGGGTGTGAGAGGAGGAGGTGAAAGTGGAACTTCAAAGACTGTTGAGAACGAGATGATTGAAGCTTTAATTGATATTGAAGATGAAGAAGTGATGTTTGATTTTGAGGATGTAATTGAAGATCTTGAAGAAGGTGAGTTTGTGCCAGAAGACATTGCAGACTGGAAATCTGATGATGAGGTCTTAGTTGACGAAGAAGATGAGGCGAATGAGATCATTGTTCAACAGAATCCTATCACAGATACATATACTACAGCTGAACAAAATTTGATAGACATCAATGCCTTTAAAGATGCTTTTAATGTTGAATTAGAGAGTGAGGAGCCTAAAAAGAAAGTTACGAATGATGAGAAGAGACAGTTGTGGTTTAGAAAGGAAGAGAAGAGAACTGAGCTTGCTGTGAAGAAGAAGATAAGATTGCCAACTCCAGGAAAGTTGTCTGGAGACATTCTTAGCTGGTTTTTCGATAGACAACTACAACTCTTTGTGCTGAAAAGACGAGATGGGCAACAATATCTAAGGAGAACGTTGATAGTATTTAATACTCTGCCCAAATGCGAAGTCAAAGAACTAGCATGGAAGAATTTGATAGACCTAGGAGATGACCAATACGCTGAAGTGATAGCGCGAATTATAAGAAAAGAAGGTCGATCTAGAAGGTTTGAGAGGATAAAGACGAGGGAAGGAAAGAGAGTGATGGATGAATCAAGAATAGATCCACTGACTGGAAAACCTTCGATGAAGATGTTCTATAAACCTGTCCGATGCTTAAAGAAAGTTCCGTTGAGGACAATGCCACAGGACGTTCTTGCGAATATGAAATGGTGGTACGTTGACAACGAAACAGCAGAGGCAGTCATGGAAGATCATGAGGACAAGGTGATTTTGAAAGTAAATGATCCGCTGCATCATGTAAACCTATCTCAAAGTGACATGCAAAAAGTCATGAACAACCAATCTACTTCCATGAAGGTTGGAAATCGGAAGGCAGGAAGTATCAAAAGGTAGTCAAGGTGTGTATAGAGAAGGGATTGTATGCCAGTAGTAGTTTATATAGCTCTAGTACTTAGACAAAATATAAATAGTTAGAAGCTATCATCAAGCGGAAGTCTGTTAGTGCATCCTGTGTAATAGTTTATATAGCTCTGTTTGAAATAGTCAATTTGTTCGTTATTGCATATTAAAATGTGTTTGATATATGTTTGTTATACGTTTGATAATATATGTTTTATATCGTTTGTATGTATGTTTGAACTTGGTGTATTTAATATGTTACAATAAGTTCAAACATAAGTTCAAAGATAAGTTCAAATGTATGTTCAAAGATAAGTTCAAACGTCATTGTTCGAACTTATGGAGGACAAGTTCGAAAGGCCTTGGGCTTAGTCGAACTTGTCCTGGGCAAGTTCGAACCAGGTGATATAATTAGGTGTTAATTCGCTTTAATTAACAACTTTTGCAGAACTTTTGCAGAATTCGATATTGGATTAGTGCAGAGGCGATCTCGAACTTGCAAGATGATTGAGTGTTTGTTCTTGGAGAGAATCACGTGTCGGGGCGTTCTATTATTCGTCTATCATCCTGTGTGTCTCCGGTTTTCGTGTGCGTGGTCTATCCGTCAAGCTGCTAACGAGGATTCCGCACTCGTTGGACGGTGTCGCGTCATGATAGGATCCGTAGGAAGGCGACCTTACATAGCCTAAAGCCGACAGAAGTGCTACATCGATAAGAGGACCAAAGAGTTAGAGTTTCATGTAGACGAGTAGGTACTACTGAAGGTATTCCCATGGAATGGTGTGATCCGAATCCGCTGTCGAGGCAAGCTTAGTCCGAGATTCATCGGGCCATTTCGTATTGTAGAGCGTGTTGATACTCAGGCCTACCGTTTAGAGCTGCCTCCAGAGTTGCATGGGGTACATTCTACCTTTCATGTCAATTACTTACGACGATGTTTAGCCCCACACCAAGAGACAATCCCTATGTCAGAGATTGATGTTGATGAGCAGTTAAGATATGTAGAGCATCTCGAGGCCATTATAGATCGCAAGGTGAAAATGCTGCGAAAGAAGGAAATCCCATTAGTGTTGCTGCTGCGGCGATACCATAAGGGTTCCAACGAAACCTGAGAGTTCGAGTCGGACATGCGACAACGTTACCCCCATCTATTCACTTGAGTTGAGTTCCCGAGGACGAGATCAGTTCTAGAAGGGGAGATTTGTAACATCTGAAAAGTAGTAGCAGGTACGTGGAATTATTTATTGGCCTTGATAATTATTTAATGAGTTGTGGAATTTAATTGGTAAATTACACGTGAACTGGTAAAGAAACTGTTATTTCGTGTGAAAATTAATCGGTTGAGAAAATAACCAGTTTAGCAGTAGTTACCGATTTTGGGTTGTTATAACGAACTAAATGACATTCTAAACCCAAACTATTAAGTTGAGATTAATTGGGTTAACATGCGTTTAATTAGTGGGTATTGCGTATTGTACTGGTTTTAATTGGGTTTGGAACCTAAAACGTATATATATATTGTTGAGTTGTTAGAGAGTTTCCATTTTGTGCAACCAAAACTCAAAGTGTACATGTGTGTGTGTGTGTTCCTCCAGCTGAACAAAAAGGAAAAGTGAGAGATTGATAGGGGTATTGAGCAGCAATGCCAAGAAGCAACCTTCATCACCATTTTCACATACAAGCTCAAAGATTAGGTCATAATATTAAGTTGAGGTTGAGTATTGTTGTGAAAACGAATTGAACTGTTTTGTATGATAGTTGACGTTGTTTGGTGTAATTAGCACCCCTGGGTTAAATAGAAGTGGATGTGGGGATTGAAATGTCCATAGCTGTGTAAAAAAGTTAGAGACCTGCACTGATCGTCGCCGCATCACAGCCGCGTTCCCCTGGTGGCGACCGCGATCAGGGTGAGGCGGTGTAGGTTGGTCGCTGGAGGAGGAACGCGACTGAGACAGCAATCGCCGGCTGATGAGCTCTTCTGCGCTCAGAGGATCTCGACCGCGATGGGATGAGCGGTGCGAGGGGCAACACGACAGCGATGACACCCGTGATAGGGGGACCGCGACCGCGATCTTGGCCGTGCTCGTGGGTCTTTACTTGTTGACTTATGTTGAGTCCGTGACTTCAATAATATAGTTGTTATGAGCCCATTGGCTAGTATTTACATTTTAGTAGCATTTATTGTTGCTAGAATTGTAGTTGAGACCGGGATTGGTCGAGACCGTTGTAGATAGCGCGACAGTAGTCGTGCTTCAGGTTAGTTATTTACCTTCTTTAAGTAGATGCACTATTGTTGATTACTACGTTCTAAAAGAGGTGTGTTGTTTATTATCCAGGTTTAGTGTAGATCCCTTTTATATGTTGATACTTGTTAGCACATAGCAAAGCTCGTGGACTACGCGTGTAGTTGTTGTACGCAGAGTAGAGGCCTGTTGGGTCATTCCCAACCCAGAGGTCCTGGCTTAGCCACTACTTTGTGGAGTGGGCTACGCAAGCTATTCTGGGTCGCTCCCGATGAGGCGTCGGGCTGTTGTTACCGGCCGCATGTAGAGTTGATTATCAGTTGTTACATTGTGCTAACAATTTTATAAAGTTATTTTAACATTGTTGATTGTAACACCACCAACTTCTAGCTGACAGTTGTTTATTTGTGAGTCTCAGGTGTGAGACCAGAGGCTAGAGATACTGCGGGCACCAGTCGAGACCCGCCTCGTGGATAGTAGTTAGTGGCTACTTCAGTTGGTAGATCCTATACATTGTGGTTTGGCGTACCCTCCACTGATATTTTGGGATGGTTATAACCTATAACCTTATCATCGTTGATAGACCTTAGTAAAGGGGGTTGGTTCCTCTTGTGTTGTGACCCTTATGCTTACTGTGGATGTTTAGTAGTTAAATAGTTGTTTGCCCTTTATTGATGATGCATATAATTGGGTGACGTGGACTACACGTCTTACATGGTATTAGTAGTAAAAGTAGGGTGTTACATCCACTTGTCCAAAGAGCTGAGAGCATCAACTTCAGCTAGGTCTTGCTTGAAATTACTTGAGGAAGGAACATTAGTGTTGGCTACAACATAGTTGTTGTCTTCCTCATCAGATGATGTGTACTCAAAGACTTCCCTATCACATGCTTCTACCATTATTCCCTTCTATTTGTTGGAAGCCAGAGAGTCTTCCAGCTTTTTCAACTTGGCCATGGCTATAAGATACTTAAAACTATAGTCATTATCTCTGTTTGTCTTGTGAGGTTTGGATGAGGAGCCAACAGCTTTAGACACACATTCTGTTGCTGTATGACAACCCATTCAGCATAACTAAACTTAAGGTTTTTAATCTGTGCAAGAGTAATATTTATGGACTCTTGCACATCCTCAAAACCTGATGCCACAGTGTTGGATAGGGATACCACCAAGGTATTTAAAGAGGCTAAAGCTAAAGGTAGAGAGACAGAACAGGTTTCAGTAATACTGGACATTTGTTGAGACACAGATGTCTAGCTGGACATAGACTCTTGCTGATGGAAAGTAGAGATGAGAAAGAAGTGGAGAGTTCTTGCAGCTGTGCAGTTAGTGCAACAAGCTGGGATGAGTAGTCAGGTTGTCAGAGGGTGATGGTAAGGATGACTTAAACGAATCAAGAAATCCTACAAGATGTGCAGACACAGAGTCTGCGATAATAGAAGGAAGGGTGGTCATGGATTTTTTCCAATGTTTCAACCTTGTTGGACAGCACATGAAGTTGTTCCTTCTAGGACAGATGGAGATCAAAGTGAGGATGATGGAGAAGTAGGTTCACTTGGTGATGGTAGGGGCATAGTGGAAAGAAGTTCCATAGCATGTGCAAAGGATAAGTGACCTAACATAGAGGGGTCAATGATACCTTCAGCAGTGGCCAAACCTGCATCATGAGGTAAGGTGATTGGTGTGGTTGGCTTTTCAAGAACCACTGCGATTGTGATTCCTTCATCAAATATATGGGTAGGACTGTCAGCAGTGCTTTGGTCTATAGGGACCTCTTCATGGGGTGAGGTTGTGTGCATTTCAACATCATCAATAGTGAGAACAGAAGGGGTGACTCTGGGTAGACTCAGTTTGGAGTGAGGCAGAGTCCATATTGTGTGCACCACTTTCCAAGATAGGAGGAGATGATGCAACAAGGGTGGCCTCTTTTTCAACTAGCTCCTGTTGAGAGGGGCCAGAGGGGCTAAGTTGGGTAGGTAGGCTGATTGTCTTTTTCCTAGCTAAGGATTTCTTCCTTAGCATGGAATATGTGGTGGGAGAAGTGGCAGGGTCTTGTGTTTGGTCTGGGGAGGAGACTGGGCTGGAAACAGGGGGTGAAACCTGTTACCTGGTCTCAGGTGGCATTAAGCCACTGGCCACAAAGGACTCGGGTTCAACTGATGAACATCTGAGCAGTTTGTTCCCCCTCAGGCACAGAGACTGAGGGAGCAGACTTTGTTTTTCTATCCTTTTTGGAGCCAGGCCCTGCCTCACTTGACTTTAGGGCACCGCACATTTTACCCTTTTAGTCAGTTATTTAGATTTTCCGGTTGGAGCAGGTGTTGGATCCACCTCCTATGCAGAAGGTCCTTCCACCAAACCAAGCAGCCACCTCATAGGTGTTGTGAGAGGATGCTCTTCAGCAGTAACACGACATGAAAGACTTTGTTTCCAATGTCAGGATACACCATTGACTTGAGAAATGCCTGAGAGTTGTATAGGGAATCACCACAAACATGTTTGAAGATGAGACTTAAAAATCTAGCTACCATACAGATGGGGAATGTTGGTCTTGTTCCACAATGGCCCTCAGATTGCAAAAAATCCATTTGGCCATATTCAAGGTAGTGCCATCGTCAAACTTCACAGCCACATGAACTTCATCTCTGCTAAGCTTATCAAATGAACCAACCTTTCAGCTTAGACTCATTACCACCGAGGCAAAGGGAAAGCTATAGGTTGGTGCTAGCTCCTTCCTGAACAATGTAGCTCCCACCCTTGGTGCACACACACCACAACATCTTAGAAAGTTACCCATCTGTTGATTCTCAGGTAGCGATTTATCATAATTTTCAACCGCAGGCAGATGGAGTACCTCCTGCATTAGGTTAGCAGCGATCTGAACAACCTGAGTGTTGTTGAGAATGGAGCTTTTTCGTCAATAAGAATGGCACTACCTCAGGAGATTCTATACACACTTAGAAATCACAGGACTTCTAAAGAGCTTTGGGATGCTCTAGAAAGAGGTGTGAGGGAAATCCCTGGGTAATATAGGGGAGAACGGAGATGTTAAAACAACAATTTGTGATATTCAAGGCACTAAAGAATGAGACCTTGGATGAAACGATTACTAGATTTTACCATCTATTAACTGAACTTGATAATCACAGTGTTGAGTATCAAGAAACAGAAAAGATAGAGAAGCTTCTGGATGATTTACCTGCTAAGTGGGAGATGTACACGGCGCTGATAAAGCATGATGAATTCAAATTTGAAACTCTCACTCTGGAAGAGGACATTGAAATGTTAAGGGCCTACAACTTTAAGTTGCGGAAGAAGGAAAGGGAATCTGATCAAGTACAAGATCCGGAAATGTACTTCGGGAAGTCGAAGTCTTCAACTTCTAGTGAACAAAAGTCGGGGGCCACAACATTCTTTTCTGGAGAAGAGACAATCTCAGTTGAAACTGAAGAATCTGGTAATAGAGCGTTCTTAGGGTTTTCTAAACCGGAAGAAAAACCACAACACTCAGTATCAACCTCTCAAAGTTTAACCAAGATGCCAATGAGTGCAAAATCAGCTGAGGAGCATTTAAATCTGCTACATTCGTTTGTAGCAGCATATGGCAACTGCGTTCAAGGTAAAATCAATGATCCAGCTCTGTGGGAATAGGACTTCGATCAAGTAGATCCAGACGACTTGGAGCAGATGGACCTACAATCGCAACTGGCCATGGTGACGCAAAGGGTCAAGAGATTCATGAAGAGAACGGGTAGGAATCTGAGTGTGAGTAACAATGTTGGTTTTGACAAGTCAAAGGTAAAGTGCTACAATTGTCAAGGATTGGGACATTTTGCTAGAGAATGTCAGAGACCAAAGGTTGAGAATTATCAGAAGCAGAATCAGGGAAGACAGCATTCTGGTAATTCAAGGAATCAAGCTGCGATAGTTGGTCTGTTAACGAACGTATCTTCGAACGGACAGCTAAATGGTACATATGATTGGAGTACTCATCGGGAGTCAAATGCCTGAGCTTTTACGGATGAGGTTACTGAGACCGATGGAGCTGAAGAAGAAAAGGTGGACACCCAGTAGTCCGATTCAATTCCTTTGATGGTGGAAAAGTCTGAGGAGCAAACCACTCCGGAGTTTGCAGCTCAAATGGCTAACGTGGAATCAGATCGCAAAAACCTAACTCTTAACTTTTCTACATTTCATGAGTTATGTGTTTTATGTGCTACATTAAATGATAGATTGAATCTAGTGCTAGAAACACATACCACCATCACAACTCAAATCCACTCGTTAAAATCTAATAATGCTAGTCTTGTAGATATTAAGGAAGATTTAAGGGCCAAAATGGAAGCAAATGCTCAGGATGTGATAGTTCTGAAAGATAAATTGAGTGAACAATGTGTCAGGTTAGAACTAATGTATGAGCGTGTAGAATCAATGACCAAAGAAATCACCCTTAAGGATGTAGAACTAGCTGAAGCTAGAGTTAAGGTTGCAGAGGCCAATAGCAAACTTGAAAAGTTTAGGAACTCATCCTTAAATCTAGGCAAAATCTTAGATGCTCAGAGACAGTCTAAGAAACCAGTGGGCCTAGGTTATCAGGAAAGTCATCCACCATTCAACAATAACTATGTGCCTCAACCTCAGGATAAGACCACACAAACGGTTGAATCAGAGGTAGCAACTGTAACTGAAACTCAGAAGGTAATTACAGCTAAGATGTCAACCACAACCCCTAAGATTAAGAAAGTTAAGTTTGTGCAGTCTGCTAGTGACACCAAACTTGAAGAAGCAAAAACTGTAACTGATAATCATCAAGAGGTTGTAAACACTGTAGTTGAACCAAAATAACATGACACTAGTGAGACTCCTAAGTCAAAGGGTACATATAAAAAGCTAATTGATAAGATGTCTTGCTTCAGATTTCATGAGAAAGGTCACATTGCGTCTTGTTGTCCTTATAAGAAAGTAGACTCTACACCGATAGTAGGGAAACCAGGCTAACCAGCCTTAAAGTCAGTACCTAGCCTTGTAAGTACAAGAAGTTCTCAACATACTGAGAATAACTTAAATGCAACACCACGGGTAGCTGCTAAACAAATAACGGTGTCGGTCAGACAGAAGGAAGTGATTAGGACTAATTCACCGAATAGAGTCCCTAGTCAATCTAGGTCAGGACCACAACCAGTCTAAAGGACTACTACACCTAAGAGGAGTTACACTCCAGTTAGGTCACATACCCCTAACAGACATCAGACACCAGGTAGAGCCCAGGGATATAACAATGATATGCACTATACTAGAAATTTTTCTAGGGCTCTACCGTAAATGACAGCCCAAAGACCTAGAGTGAATATCAATCACTCAGCAACACAACAGGTTCTTAATTAAAAAACCAAGTCACCTGAAAGGAGAGATGGGTATTTGAAAGAGTTTAAGTATGTGGATGAGAATGGTATTACCAAGTCAGTCATGGCTTGGGTTCCCCGTGATAATTAACTTGTTTCTTTTCATGTGCAGGAGTTAACTACAGGTGTTAACAACAAATGATTCGTCAACAATCGTTGCTCTCGTCAGATGACTGGGGATAGAAGTCTACTGACGGACTTCAAGGGTGGAAACAAGGGATTTGTGTCATTTGCTGGGATTAAGGGAGGAAATATCACTAGAACAGGAGCAGTCACTAATGGGACGATCACTCTTGATAAGTTTACCATGTTGATAAACTTGATCACAATCTCATTAGTGTCTCTCAGATCTTTGATAAGAAGACTGAAAAAAGAAGCGTTAGGGCTAAAGCCAGGATTCAACATACCTGAAGAGTGGATTATGATGAGAGCCCCAAGGGTGAATGATTTGTCCATGATGGACATGAGTGTAGCAGATTCATCCATGGAAATATCAGTCTATTATCAAAGGCTTCAGAATCCGAATCTCTATTATGGCACAGACGCATGACACAGTTGCACCTAAGGAAGATGAACTTCATCAAGAAAAATGGCCTAGTGCAAGGTGTTCCATTGAAGAGTTTTTAGTTTGAAGACAAGTGTGTACCGTGCAAGAAAGGAAAACAACACAAAAAGTCACACAAGTCGAAGACTCCAAACACCATCGCTTCCACCATCGATTTACTGCATATGGATCTCTTCGGTCCAATCAACAAATGGAGTATAGGTTGTAGTTGGTTTTGTTTAGTTATTACTGATGCTTACTCACGTTTCTTTTGGGATTTCTTTCTAGGTACGAAGGACGACACATCAGGTTCGCTTATTGGGTTCTTAGACCAAGTCGAGAACTCATACAGGAAAAGGGTAACACGTATCAGGAGTGATAACGGAATAGAGTTAAAGAATGCAGTAATTAGTGTATATTGCCTAACTAAAGGCTTAGTGCATCAATTTAGTGCACCTTATGAGCCACAACAAAATTGGGTGGGAGAACGTAAGAACAGGACTTTGATTGAGGCAGCAAGGACAATGCTCTCAGATTCAAAGCTTCTTACCATGTTTTGGGAGGAGGCAGTGAATACCGCTTGTCAAGTTTTAAACAGAGTCCTTACTTTCAAATCACTGAACAAAACCTGTTATGAAGTTCTGAATAAAATTCAACCGAGTTTAACTGGCTTTGAACCGTTTGGGGTGCCATGTACTTTATTGAAAACAAAACATCACCCTAAGTTTGGTGAAAAAGCTGACGAAGGATACTTCCTAGGTTATGTTCCTAACTCACCAAACAAAAGGGTTTTTAATAAAACAAATGGTACGGTTGAAATTATGTTTAACATTGACGTAACAAGTTATTCACATGAACCCCAAAGTGGGTAACTTATCCCTTGGCCTAAGACACGACATTCCCACAAATTTTCCATGATAATGTACCCTAAGGATATTGTCGGGTGTCCAGTCATTAATGCGTGCACTATTAGAATCTCTTGTGGCATCACATATGTGGTGTCTTGATGACGCGGAAGTATGTTAAAGATAATAAACTTCCACATAACTCTGGAAAAAGGGCATAAGTCACCTCTGTTGAAAGCGGTATAGGTCCGGGCAGCTCTAATTGAAATACCAAAAATGGTTGCTATCATTTGATCCCATTGATTAGTCCATTTGTTAACTGTACGCATTCTATCCCCCTGGGTATTAGACAGTGTCCAGAATTCCATAAGAGGAGGTGTTTTGGTGTCAAATAAAAATTCTTCATATAACTTTTCTCTAGATATTAACTCCTCTTTGTTTCCTACCCTTCCCACTAGCTCGAAAACGTGCTCCTCAGACCTCTCAATCCTACGCATTGTGGCGAACCACTGTTGGACTAAACTAGTGTGGATATATGGAAGTTCCCATAGTATGGATTTAGCCCATCCGAGCCTCTCAAAACACTCCAAAATTTCAAAATTGTCAAAATCACACTCTTTTATGCTACGCTCTATGAGAAACCTAGGGGGTTTACCATTGTTAGTATTTGGTTGAATTTCAGGGAATTCCACATTAAGTGGTTTTTCAAAACGAACATCCCTAGGGTCATGGGTTCTCATTCTAGGTTTTTGGGAGGTTCCAGGACGGTTACCGTTTGCATGATATTGGGTTGACATCTTAAAATAATGCAAAAACAAAGGATTAAAAATGTGGTGTTTTTATATAAATAATGCATTATAATTTTAACACCCATTTTTCTATAATAATTAACCAATCCTAAGTCTCACCAACAATGTGAGCCAAATCTAACCCTATCAAATGCATGAACTTTAAATAATCAATAAAAATATCACCTTTCAGGACAAAAAGTTTTTAATTTATAATAAATACGGAAAAACGCATAATTTTTACAAAAGTTTTGCAAAAATAATTTTATATTAATTAAATGAACAATTGAAAATTATTAATAACCCTTTTTCTATAAAAACAATATAACTCCCAAAAATTCAACCCTTGCATGTGTGGTAAAACGTTTGAAACTAGGGTAGAATGAAGTTAAAGGGATTCTAGGGAGTATACCTTGCTAACCTTAGCGATAAACAAGCATTGGATCAAAGAATTGACGTAGAAAAGACGAATTTTTGATGTTTTTAGGCTTAGAAATACGAAGTCGCCGTCTTCTGGAACTGGAATTAGGGTTTTGAACTTATGGGAATGATGACTGCCATTTTTATAAGAGTTTGAGCGCGTCGGGCCGAAGGGCAAGCGCAGGCCTGCGCCCCCCTGCGCCCGGGCCTCTGGATTTGCGATCTGGGCCATGCACTGGTCTTGGAACCCTAATTCTTTAATTTTTTAATTTTTACGGGTTTTCTTCCCAACTTACTCTCGTATTATCGGCTTAAAATTATTCTGCTACGTGCTTAAATTTTTATTTTCTGATGCGGGGTCTTATTATTTAATTTAAATCCAAATTTCTAAAGACAACCAAGTTCAGGAGGATGAATCCTCCCCAACTTAATTGGGTGCACACAAATAACACAAATAGGCAAATAAACACACTTAAAAACAATAAAATTCAGATAATCAAAATACTCTGGGTTGCCTCCTATAAAGCGCTAAGTTTTACGTATTCAGCCAGACATACTGCTCCTAAACTAATTAATTAACCTTCGGATCTTGTAGTCTGATGATTTCAGATACTAACATATCATTGGTGGCCCATTGAACATAAAATTTAAGTCTATGTTCTTTTACTTTAAATGGCTCACCACCTTTTAGGTCTTGTATTTCTACCGCACCGTGTGGGTAGGTATTCGTTACAATAAATGGACCTGTCCATTTACTTTTTGATTTACCGAGAAATAATCTAAGTTTCGCGTTAAATAACCAAACTTTATTTCCTTTGGTAAATATTTATATTTTTAATCATTCTATCATGGAAAACCTTAGTTTTCTCTTTATAGATTCTAACGCTTTCGTAGGCTTCTCTACGAATTTCTTCCATTTCATTTAATTGGAATTTTATCAACACCAGCATCATGTAAATTAAAATTAGTGTTTTTGATTGCCTATAGAGCTCGGTGTTCTAATTCCACTGGGAGATGGCAAAGCTTACCATACACAAGTCTGTATGGGGACATACCGATTGGTGTTTTAAATACGGTTCTCTATGCCCATAGAGCATCCTCTAATTTTTTAGACCAATCTTTAGGATTAGATCTGACAGTCTTTTCAAGTATTCTCTTAATCTTGCTATTAGAGATCTCGACTTGTCCGCCTGTGTGCGGTTGATAAGGCGTTGCTATTCTATGATTAACTCCATACTGTTTAAGGAGATTATAAAAATGCTGATTATTAAAATGTGACCCTCTGTCACTGATAATAGCCCCTGGAATACCGTGTCGTGCTAAAATATTTCCTTTAACAAATTTACACAACCTGGTTATCATTAGTGCGTGTAGCTTCTTCTTCCACCCATTTGGAAACATAATCTCTTGCAACTAAGATGTACTCACATCCAAATGATTTTGGGAATGGACCCATAAAGTCAATGCCCCATACATCAAATATTTCGACATTTAATATTGGGGTCATAGGCATTTCATCTCTTTTCGCGATGCCACCAATTTGCTGGCATCTTGTGCATCCCTTAACAAACTCGTAGCCATCCTTAAATATTGTGGGCCAGAAAAACCCACACTGCAATATCCGGTGGCCAGTTTTCTTTGCGCTGAAATGGCCACCGCATGCATATGCACGGCAGTGTTTAAGAATATCTTCGTGTTCCGAGTTAGGGACACATCTTCTTATAATTTGATGTGCTCCTATTTTGAATAGCTGAGGCTCATCCCAAATGTATTGCCTTGCTCACATATAAATATTTACTTTGTTGTGAGTTCCTGGCAATCTTCCTGTTATGAAATAGTTAACTAGATTCGCAAACCAGGGAATTTTAGATACAGATAATTACTGTTCATCAAGGAAGGAGTCCCTGATTTGATCAGTTGAGTTTGTCGGGATTAATTTTAAGCCTTGATAAATGATCGTCAACAACATTTTCTGTGCCTTTCTTATCTTTAATTTGAAAATCAAAATCTTGCAATAGAAGGATCCCCCGAATCAATCTAGGATTGGCATCCTTCTTTGCCGATAAATGTCTTAAAGCTCTGTGGTCAGAGTACACAATTACTTTTGCCCCCCAAATATATGATCTGAATTTATCTAGGGCTAACACTACAACTAGTAATTCTTTCTACGTAGTTGTGTAATTGATCTGTGCCTCATTAAAGGTTTTACTTTCATAGTAAATCACCACTGGCTTTTTCTCAAATCTTTGTCCTAAAACTGCACCAACTGCATAATCACTCACATCACACATGATCTCAAATGGTTGAGACCAATCCGGAGATTGCAGAATTGGCGCTTCGGTTAATTTTGATTTAAGCTTCTCAAATGCTTTCATACAAGCATCATCAAAAATAAACTTGATATCTTTTGAAAGAAGATTGCATAACGACCTTGAGATTTCAGTGAAATCTTTAATGAATCAATGATAAAAACCAGTGTGGCCTATGAATGGTCTTATTCCTTTAACATTGGTAGGGGTGGAAGTGAGGAAATTAATTGAATTTTTGCTTTATCTACCTCCATTCCTCTCTCGGACACAATGTGACCTAAGACTACCCCTTCCTTTACCATAAAATGGCTTTTCTCCCAACTTAATACTAAGTTGGTTTCCGTGCATCTCATTAGGACTTTCTCTAAAATGTCCTAGACAATCTTCAAATGTTTTATCAAATATGGAAAAATCGTCCATAAATATTTCAAGAGAACCACCCACCATATCTAAAAAGATCATCATACATCACTGAAATGTGGCGGGCGCATTACATAGTCCAAACGGCATCCTTCGGTAGGCAAAGGTGCCATAGGGACAAGTAAATGTAGTTTTCTCTTGATCTTCTGGATGGATTGGGATTTGATTATAACCGGAATATCCATCAAGGAAAGAGTAAAACTTCTGTCCTGCTAATTTTTCCACTATTTGATCTATAAATGGTCGCGAAAAATGATCTTTTGAAGTAGCAGCATTAAGTTTTCTGTAATCTATACAAGCTCTCCACCCAGTTACAGGACGAGTAGTTATCTTCTTTCCTTCTTCAGTATCAATTACTGTAATTCCCGATTTCTTGGGCACAGTTTGGGTTGGACTTACCCACTTACTATCAGATAAATGATATATAATTCCAGCATCCAGCCATTTTAATACTTCCTTCTTAACTATCTCTCTCAAATTAGGATTCAACCTCCTTTGTGCATCCCGATCTGGCTTAGCTTCTGGATCAGTAATGATTCGGTGCATACACAAAGTGGGACTGACTCCTTTTAAATCAGCTATCATCCACCCTACTGCTTCTTTATATTTGACTAGCACTTGCAATAAAGCTTTCTCTTGCTCTTCAGTCAGATCTGATGAAATTATGACAGCAATGTGTCATCCTGACCTAGAAAAGCATGTTTTAAATGAGATGGCAGCTCCTTCAATTCTAGAACATGTGGTTGCTCTATTGAAGGTTTGGCTGACTTAGGTAAATCAATAGGTAAGTTTTCAGTCTTATGGGTCTACGGTGGTTGTTTTGACTCTAATGTGGATTCAATGACTACTTCTAACTCATCACACTCAGTATGATTTAACATGACTAGCTCATTCTCAGCAAAGAATAACTCAGTAGCATCTTTGGTGTTGACTAACGAACTATGCTACTGCGCACGTTCATCCACCATGTCTATAAGATAACATTCTAAATCAACAGTAGAGACACTTGAAGCATTAAATACATTCAGTCTTATTACCAAAGGCAATATCCACTGCTCCTGTCCTACAATTAATTTGTGCATTAATTGTGGCTAAAAAAGGTCTGCCAAGGATAATAGTCGGTTGATTATCTCCCATTGATATTTCAGTATCTAATACTATGAAGTCAACTGGATAGTAAAAATCTTCAACTTTTACTATGATGTCTAATAGAATACCTCTTGGGCACTTGGTTGACCGATCTGCCAGTTGTAAGATAATATCAGTTGTCTGTAGCTGACCTAGACATGTTTATCAAACAAGTTTCTAGGTAAAATATTAACACTAGCTCCAAGATCAAGCAATGCCTTCTTAATATGCACATTACCTATTGTAACTGGAATCAACAGTGATCCAGGATCTTTCAGCTTAGGAGGTAGAGAACTAGAAACTACTGCACTCAACTGTTCAGTTAGATTGATCTGCTTTGGGAGCGAGACCTTTTACTTTCTTTTCTGAGTACAAAAATCTTTTAAAAATTTGGCATAAGATGGAACCTGTTGAATGGCCTTTATCATAGGAATATTGATATTTACTTGATTAAATAAGTCTCGAAGATCCTCTAGTTGTGGGACTCAAGATATTGATCTTATCCGCCTCCCCAACTTTCGGTTTAGGAATATCTACTTTAATTGGCTCTTTAAAGGACACCTTGTTAGTATCCGCTTTCTTCTTTGGATCCTCTTTCTCCACATACACTACTTCAGTGTCGCTATCTTCTTCTGCCTCTTTCTCTTTGGGCATCTCTATTTTATTGTCTACCTCTCTTCCACTCCTTAATGTAGTTATCTTAACTACTTCATTAACTTCGTTAATCTCATGTTTCTTATCTTTGTTATGATGATGAGCATGTGAAGGATTGGGAACAGTATTTCTAGGAAGCTTCCCCTCCTCACGCCTAGTAAGCGACTCAGCTATCTGACCCATCTGGCGAGTTAACATCTCTATGGTCTTAGTACTGATAGCTGATTGCTGTTTCATAAATTCATCAAACTCTGCGAATTGCGCAGAAGTCATATTTGTTTCTGCTTGGAATTGTGGTTGATCACGATGATTTGACTTATAATATCGCTCATCCTTAGCTGCTTAAGTTTAACCATATTGATATTCTCTCTTTGGTGGCTCATATCTTGGTTTGGATTGATGATCGGTAGGTTGATCATTTTTCCATCAAAAGTTGGGATGGTTTCTCCATCCCGGATTGTATGTTTCCGAAAATGGATTATCCCTCTCTTGATGAGCTCTAAATCCGTAAACTTTATTAGCAAATTCCTCAGTGGATTGCACTTGAGCACATGCTTCGGAATGACGTGATGCATCTCCGCATGTAACACAATTAATTGACACGCCAGGTTTTGAAAAACCCTTCATTAATTGAACCATTTTCTTTCCTAATTCTGAAATCTCAGTTTTAACCTCACGTTTCCGGGCATTATCTATGCCCATTACTTGAACTCCTATACTATTTTCAGAACCAGCTTGGACGTTAAGACAAACCGAGTTGATTAAGCAACTCTCAAGCCTCATCGTCTTCTTTACCTAAAAATGTGCCTCCTGTGGCAGCTATAATCATATTACGACTCTCTTGACACACACCATCAAAGAATGTTTTGATAAGCATCCATTCGGGTACCTCGTGGTGTGGACAAGTTCTCAATAGTTCGTTCATACGATCAAACGCTTCATAGAATTGTTCGCCCGGTTTTTGTTTAAATCCGTTAATTTCCTTTGTTTTCTCAGTTGTTTTACTAATGGGGTAATATTCATTAATGAATTTTCGTTTTATTTGATCCCATGTTGTAATGTTATTGGTTGGTATGGATACGAACCAATTCTTCGCTTTCTCTTTTAACAAAAAGGGAAATAATCTAAGTTTTAAACCGTCAGTTGTTATACCTCGAACTTGGTTTGCTTTACAGATAGCTGTGAACTCAACTAGATTTTCATAGGGTTCCTCACTTGGCAACCCTCGAAAGATCGGAAGAATTTGAAATAAGTGAGGACGAACTTCGGGTTCGTTCTCGTTTTCGGGATAACGAATTGGAGACGGATCGGGCACATCACCTGGACGGTATGCGACTCAACCATACGTCTCGGTTGATCACCCATTCTAGCAACTATGCGCTTGGGTTCTTCTTGATCACGATTTCATTGCAAAGTCGGAGGACTTTCAAAATTAGGAATCTATGAATCAGGATTTTCTAAATCAGGAATTTCTTCCTTTTATGCGTTTAAAATCTCTGTGACTATTTTTTGATTTTGAACCCTGTTAGTGCATCTTGTGTGACGATAGCAGTCTAAGCGTAGATAATCTTTTATAATAGTTCAGGCCTTTGTAATTGCACGTTAATACATATGTTTGATATTGGTTGTATATATGCTTGATCTTGTTTATGATTGATGTTTACTTAAGTTCAAAGATAAGTTCAAACATAAGTTCAAAGATAAGTTCAAACATAAGTTCAAAGGTAAGTTCAAACATATGTTCTTGAACAAGTTCAAAGACAAGTTCTAGAATAAGTTCAAAGCCATGTTCGAACTTGTTGATGGACAAGTTCGTGGGCTTGGGCCTTCACGAACTTGTCTGGGCGAAGTTCGAAGTTAAGGCTTATAAATAAGGGTTAATAAGTTTTGATTAACGATCTTTGCAGAGTTTAGAAGTTCAAGGCGATTACGAACTTGTGAGCGATTAGCAGAGAGTTTTGGAGATATTCACGTGTCGGGACGTTCGTTGTTACGTCTATCTTCGTGTTGGTCTCCGTGTTTCGTGTGTGATCAATCCGTTAAACCCCTAACGAGGATTCCGCACTCGTTGGATGGTGTCACGTCATGATTGGATCCGTAGGTAGGTGACCTTACAAGTGGTATCAGGGCCATAAGAGTGTTCATCGTGTTCATCTAAAACACTCTTGGTTTCTTGGCGTTGGTGACGAAATAATCACGTTTTCATAAGTTTTTCGAGTTATACAAGCAAAGTAACGTAGAAAAATTCATATTGGTTCACTTTTTCTGTTGAAATCATTGTTTTAAATCTTAAAAACATTAGTTTAATCTGAAAACTTGAAAAAATATAATTTTTTGCCGTTTATCGAACTTGCGGCGCTCGAACATAAGGGGGTATTAGGGGTTCACTCGAACTTGTCAGAAATAGGCTCCTCTCGAACATAATTTAGGGCTTCATCCGAATTTGGCAGAAATTCGAACTTGCTATCATCGAATTTTTCAGATTTCGAACTTGTCAGAAAATTAAGTATTATTCGAACTTGTCAGTGCTTCGAACTTGTCAGTCAGTCGAACTTGTTGACTTCGAATTTACACAAATTCGATTTTAATTTTTAAACGAATTTAACATTAAACTAATTCGAACTTACCTAAGTTCGTAGGAGTTTATTTTAAATTAATTTTTAAATTAAATTACTTAAGTTCGTAAACAAAAAGTTAAGAAAGGATGTCAAGTTTGCAAAAATTCATTGAAATGGATCACGATGTCGGCAAGGCAAATTCTCCGCCAAAACTAATGAAGTTGGAAGACTACTATTGGTGGAAGGATAGGTTGGCTTATTTTGCTCGTTTCAACGACATGCGCATGTGGATTTGCATTGATGAGGGTTACATTCCACCTACGCAAGAGTTCGAAGGTCGTGAAAGAGTCTTAACATATCAAAAAACGAAATATGATGATAAGAAACTTTATGAGGCCAAGAACCAAGCTTTCTCCATTATGTGTATGGCGTTACCTCAGGAAATTCTACACACCTTAAGGAATCATAGAACTTCTAAAGAGCTATGGGATGCTCTTGAGAAGCGTTGTGAGGGAAATGCAAGGGTTTGCAAGGGAAGGACCGAGATGCGGAAACAGCAGTTCGCCATATTCAAAGCATTGAAAATTGAAAAGCTAGATGAGACTATAACAATATTCTATCATCTGCTGACAGAGCTGGATAATCACGATGTTGATTATCGAGAGACTGAGAAGATAGAGAAGCTTCTTGATGCTTTACCTACGACGTGTGAAATGTACACAGCGCTGATCAAGCATGATGAAGAAAAATTTGAGACTCTCACTCTAGAAGGAGTTATAGGAACGCTGAGGGCTTACAACTTTCAGTTACAAAAGACGGAACGGTGTTGGGAAATAGTTTAAGTATGCTCAAGCTGTTAGTTTAGACTTCTCAGACTGTTAGTAGATTTTACATGTAAATACAAAGTTCATGCTGCTAGTTGAAGAAACTCGAGCTGCCAGTGTAAAAGTTCAAGCTGCCAGAGCAAAATAACTCAAGCTGCTCAGTTCATGCTGTCAAGAGATTCAAGCTGCTCAACAGTTTCATAAACAGAAAGTGCTGATTTTCAGGAAAGATATCTACACGAAGATTCCAGCATATCTACTATCAGAGAAGTCATAGTCCTTCAAGGAAACAAGTCCAAAAAGCAATATAAATACAGAGAATAGGTCATTCTATTGTATAGGAGTTTTCTGCATATTTTGAGTCTGTAATTGCTTTATTGATTAAGTTTTCTTAAGCCTCTAAGGTTGTAAAACCCTAAGAACAGTCTGTGTTCTTCGTCTAATCAAACAGATTAGAGGTGATTGTAATCATTGAATTCAGCAATACAAACAGTCTTGATTACTTCTTATGTTTTATGCTTCATTGGTTCTGAAAGTTTTTGTCAAAATAATTAAGTGTTATTCCGCAAAATTCTTAATTAAACTTTGATTCAAAGCAAGATTATTGATTTATATTCTGATAAATTTCAAATCAGTTAATCTTGGTTATTCAGTTTTAGATCCTGACAAGTGGTATCAAAGCCAGGTTTGTCAAACCAGGTTGTTCAAATCAGGTTTTTCAAACCAGGTTACTCTTTGTTTTTCAAAGTCAAAAACTTTCTTTTAAATTTTTAATCTTTTACAATGGAATTTGAAAATAGCAGCAGTGGATCTGGGCAAGGACTCAAAGTGCCTATGCTCAAGCCCACTGAGTTTGAGATGTGGAAACTCAGGATTCAACAGCATATTCAATTCATTGATTATGCCATATGGGAAGCTGTTGAATATCCTCCTGTAGTTGATCCAGAACTTGATGATGAGGGAAAACCAGTCAAAACTCCTCCAAAAACTGAACTTGAAAGGAAGGCTAGAATGAATGAAGTGAAAGCACTCACATTATTACAAATAGCCATTCCTAATGCTTATCAACATTAGTTCAAAAAGTTTTATACTGCTCACTCTCTTTGGAATGCCTTAGAGAAGAGGTTTGCTGGTAATGCCAGTACCAAGAGAAATCAAAAGGACCTCTTGAAACAGCAGTATCAAAACTTTTCTGGTGGCAAGAATGAAAGCCTCACTCAAATCTTTGACGGGTTCAACAAACTGATAAGTGAACTGGAAAGTGCAAAGGTCAATCTGGATCAAGATGAAGTCAACAGAAAGTTTCTCAGATCTCTTGGAGAAGAATGGACAGTCTATGCTGCACAATGGAGAACAAAAGACACTCTTGATGAGATAGAATTGGATGATCTGTATAACACTTTAAGAGTGTTTGAGACTGAGATTGATGCTAAAAAGAAATCCTTTTCTTATAATCACAACACTGCTCTTCTGTCTTCTGAAAAATCTAATAACTGTGATTCTTTTTCAGGTGGTGATGGCAATTCTGCTGAAACTCACTATGAGGCTTTTGTTGCCAATGATGGATTATTTGCTCTAAATGTTGAAGACTTAGAACAAATTCATCCAGATGATCTTGAAGAGATGGATTTAAAGTGGCAACATGCAATGCTGACCATGAGGGCCAAAAGATTTCTGAAAAGAACTGGTAGGGCCAACTTTCAAGCCAAGACAGAAGGCAAACCATCTTTTGATAAATCAAAAGTGGAATGCTATAAATGCCATAAGCTTGGTCACTTTGCCAGAGAATGTAGATCTCAAGGTCAACAGCCATCAAGGACTTCACAGCCCATCCAAGCGTCATCATCAACAGCACTTGTCTCTCAAGAAGACAATGTGTTTGACTGGAGTGATCAGACAGAGGAAGAATTTCAAAATCAAGCACTTATGGCAGAAACATCAAATGTCTCCTCCACTGAACTACCATCTGAGGTAAATTCTAAACTCTGCTCTCAATCATGCAAAAATATGGTTAAAAAGTACAGAGATCATAATGAGAGCATGTGCAAAACTCTAGCTAAGATGGAAGAAAGGAGATATGAATATATGCAAGCCATAGAAGATCTGGAAAAACAGATCAATGATTATAAGGATAATGAGATTCAAATGGGGTATGATAGAACCTATCATGAATGGGAGAAAAAGGAACTCAATAAGAAAATAGAATCTCTGAATAAAAAGGTAGAAGAGACTGAACAGAAGGTGTTAGAGGCTAATAAGAAACTAGAATCTGTTAACATAGATCTAGGAAACTTCAAGTTAGCAAATCAAAAGCTAGAACACCTAATGGAAGTTCAATTCAAAGATAGAGTGAAATCTCAGGTCAATCCCAAAGAAGGAATAGGATACAGAGCTACTCCACCTCCATATAATAACAAGTACATTCATCCAATGAGTGAAGTTGCTGATAGACTTGTCAATGAACCACTAGATGAGTCTATGACTATTGTAGATCCTATTCTTGATAACAGTCCTGAATTAAAAGAAGATAAGAGTCAAAATAGAGACTGTGACACAAAGAGTGCACCCATAGAAGTCCAAGCTCCCAAAGGAAAAGAGAAGATGAGTGTATGCAATGCTACTCCACAAGATCCTGTACATTCTAACTGTAACACTGCATCTTCATCAAAAGGAACTAAAAGAGGTAAAACTGTTTCTATCTGCACATGCCAAAAGCATGGTGTTCAAAAGTTTCCTAAACAACAGCAGGTAAGAGGAAACCAGAGAAACAAGAACCAGAAATTGACAGAAAATTCTGGTGTTCCAATTCAAACTGTCAAAAGATGCTTTCACTGTGGAAGGAAGAATCACTTAGCCAAGGATTGTTTTTACAAACCAGCTGTTGCAAAACAGACTGTGCATCACACAAAATCAAATCCTAATCAGGCAAAGCACTCAAAAGTGAAACCTTCCACAGCAGCTCCAAAGAAAACAGTTGATCACAGATTCTCAAAAGTTAATAAAAAACAGTCCACACATCAAAAACAAGTTTTGGCAAAGCCTAAATCAAGTTTTAAACAAATATGGTGTGTCAAGGACAAATCTGTTGCTCAAACTGCTAATGCAAAAGATCAGACTGCTAAGTCAAAATCTGATGCTGTTAGTGCAAAAACTGAAACTGTTAGCACTACAAACACAGCTCAAGCTGCTGGGCATCAAACTGGAGCTGCTAGTGAATCATCTGAGACTGTCAGAAGAAAAGATGATCAAAATAGTTGGATACCTCATATTATCACTAAATACTCTCCAAAGACTCCATCAGTAGATCTCACCAAATATAAGAAGTCAAAAACAGTTTTTAGTTATGTCAATGTACAAGGCCAACCCAAAACCAATTTGGTTTGGGTTTACTCCACTACTAACTAAGCTGTTATTTGTGCAGGGCAACCACAGGTCTCCTCATAGAACAAGATGGCATCTGGACAGTGGATGCTCTAGGCACATGACAGGCAATTCTGAATGCTTGTCAAATTTCAAAGGTTTTGATGGAGGTTTTGTTGCATTTGGAGGCAACTCAAAAGGAGGTAAGGTTACAGGTAAAGGTACTGTTAATGCAGGCAACATGACATTCCATGATGTTCTGTATGTTGAATAGCTTAAGTACAATTTATTGAGTGTCTCTCAAATCTGTGACAAACAAAACATTGTTCTGTTCACAGATTCTGAGTGCATTGTTCTTTCAAAGGATTTCAAAGTTCCTGAAAAACTTGTTTTACTAAGAACACCAAGAAAGGACAATGTTTACTGCCTGGACACAGATCTCTTGACTAAATCAAATACTTTAAGCTGTTTAATATCCAAAGCATCATCAAATGAGTCTGCTCTTTGGCATAGAAGGATGTGTCACATGAACTTCAAGTCCATGAATGCTTTAGTTAAAAAGAATCTGGTAAGAGGATTACCACAAAAGGAGTTCATTTGTGATGATCATTGTGTAGCATGTCTTAAAGGTAAGCAACACAAAACTTCTCATAAGGCCAAAGAAGTAAATTCAATCTCATCTGTTCTTCAGTTGTTACATATGGATCTATTTGGTCCAACATCTGTTTTGAGTTTGAATAAAAGGGCATACTGTTTAGTCATTGTTGATGATTTCACCAGATTTACTTGGGTATACTTTCTTAGGTCCAAAGATGAAACTGCTGAGCTAGTTAAGTCTTTTGTCCTTAAGATAGAAAACCAATCCAATTCCAAAGTTAAGGTGATAAGATCAGACAATGGAACTGAATTTAAAAATCACATTCTAAACAGTTTTTGTGAGTCCAAAGGCATTGCTAGACAATATAGTGCACCAAGAACACCACAGCAAAATGGTGTAGCTGAAAGAAAGAACAGAACATTAATTGAGGCTGCTAGAACAATGTAGCTGATTCAAATCTGCCAATGACTTTCTGGGCAGAAGCTGTTAATACAGCCTGTTATGTTCTAAATAGGGTTCAAGTAGTTCAATCACAAGGGAAAACTCCCTATGAGTTATTCCATAACAGAAGTCCCCTAATAGCTTTCTTCAAGCCCTTTGGATGCCCATGTACTATCCTTCACACTAAGACTCACTTAGGGAAGTTTGAGAGTAAAGCTAAAGAAGGATTCTTTGTAGGATACTCAACTCAAAGCAAAGCCTATAGAGTATACAACAGTGTGTCTAAAACAATTGAAGAAAGTGCCAATGTTGAATTTAATGAAAATACTGCTAATATCAAAGGCACTGGTCCTGATTGGTTGTTTGATTTAGATTCACTAACAAATTCTTTGAGCTTTGTTGAGTATACTGCAGAAGCTGATGCATACAGGATTGAAGCTGCTAACACAAATTCTCATGCGGCCAATACAATTTCTCATGCTGTTGGCACAAAGTTTCAGACTGCTGCAGATTCAACAAGTTGGGATGATTTCACCACTCTACCACTTCTGTCATGTGATCCTCCAGGGGTCCTGAGCACTCAACATGATGCAAATCCTGACACTGAAGTGCCATTCCCAAGTCCTGACAGCACAACTCCAACACAAAAGGAAACAGTTCCAGTTTCTAGGCTAGCAGTCCCAACAGCTTCTCAAGCTGTTAGCCTAGAAACTCAAGCTGTTCCAGAAACTGAACCATTCACTGGTTCTGATGGAGATGATACAAACCTTGGAACTTCCTTTCAAACAGAGAGAGAGCCCACACTAAGAGTTCATAAGTATCACCCTCTCCATCAAATACTGGGTGATCCAAGCACTCCTATTCAAACAAGGAAGATGGTTCACAATGAGACTGCTGCTGCTGAACACGCAGTTCCTGAATTCAGTCTAGCAGCTTTTGAACATGCCTGTTTCATGTCTCAACTAGAACCCAAAAAGGCATCAGAAGCACTAAAGGATTCATCCTGGATTGAAGCTATGCAGGAAGAGCTTTTACAGTTCAAAATTCAGAATGTATGGACTCTGGTGGATCTTCCTAAAGGTAAGAGAGCAATAGGTACAAGATGGGTGTTCAGAAACAAGAAGGATGAGAGAGGAATAGTCATCAAGAACAAAGCAAGACTAGTAGCACAAGGGTACACTCAAGAAGAAGGAATAGATTATGATGATGTCTTTGCTCCAGTAGCAAGAATTGAAGCCATCAGACTATTTCTAGCATATGCAAGTTTCAAAGGATTTAAAGTGTATCAAATGGATGTTAAGTCTGCTTTCCTGTATGGGACAATTGAAGAGGAAGTATATGTGTGTCAACCTCCAGGTTTTGAAGACTACAAGTATCCAGACAGGGTGTACAAGCTAGACAAAGCTCTCTATGGTCTTCACCAAGCCCCCAGTGCATGGTTTGACACACTGTCATCATATCTTCTACAGAATGGATTCAAGAGAGGCACTCTGGACAAAACACTTTTCACTAAATCCATTAAAGCTGAGATTCTTCTTGTCCAAATCTATGTTGATGACATCATCTTTGGCTCAACTAATGATAGGTTGTGCAAAGATTTTGAGGCCCTAATGCACAAAAAGTTTCAAATGAGTTCAATGGGGGAACTCACATTCTTTCTAGGGCTGCAGGTTAAGCAGAAGCCTACTGGTCTATTCATAAGTCAATCAAAGTATGTCAAAGACATATTGGAAAAGTTTGGCTATCAAGACACAAAGGTTGCAAGCACTCCAATGGATCCTCATAAACAGCTCCATACAGACAAAGATGGCATAGATGTGGATATTCATCTATACAGATCCCTTATAGGATCTCTCATGTATCTAACATCTTCAAGACCTGATATTATGTTTGCTGTCTGTTTGTGTGCTAGGTTTCAATGCTCTCCAAAGGATTCTCACTTGGTTGCTGTTAAGAGAATCTTTAGATATCTTAAAGGCCAACCACATTTAGGTCTATGGTATCCTAAAGACTCTACTTTTGAACTAACTGCTTATTCTGACAGTGACTATGGTGGATGCAACATTGACAGAAAATCCACAACTGGTGGATGTCAATACTTAGGAGCAAGACTGGTCTCTTGGCAATGCAAAAAGCAAACAACTGTCTCCACATCATCCACTGAAGTAGAATACGTAGCAGTTGCAAGCTGCTGCTCCCAGGTAATGTGGATTCAAAATCAGCTAAGAGACTATGGTATGAATTTCTTATCCACTCCTATTTATATTGAAAATTCAAGTGCAATTAGCATTGTGCAAAACCCAGTGAAATTCCCAAAAACCAAGCATATAGAAATCAGGTTTCACTTCATCAGAGATTGTAATGAAAAGAAATTAATCCAAGTTACCAAAATACATACAGATGATCAGCTAGCTGATCTATTTACAAAACCTTTTGATGTGGGAAGGTTCACTTTCCTAATATCAAATATTTGTATGGTAAACATGGATTAATTGGTTTTCATTATTATCGACTCAGTATGCTAATTTAAGGGGGAGACACTGTTCCATTGAAAACTTGCACAATTTTACACTAACAGCATGAGTATTTTCTCATGCTGCTAGTTCATTTTCTCGGACTGCTAGTTATTTTCACTTGATCTGTCAAAGTGTGCAGGGTATTTGGGTAATTTTTCAAATGTGTGCGCGGGACCCAACCTTTTCGAACCCTTTAAAGGTCCCGGTTTCGTTCAGTTGTAACTACCAGTTACATATTCTTCTTCCACGGCCTTCTGCTTTCTCTCTGAACGAATCACACATTCTTCTTTCAAACCCTACAACCATCGTTTGTTCATCCATGGAGTTCGTAAAAGAGCATAACTGCCTCCCATACACCCTAAAACACTCTGAACTTCAACCGTTTCATGCAATGATGGATTTCCTCAGGCACTCCCATATCCATTATGCCCTAACCATAAACCCTACTATATACATCTCCCATATTGAACAGTTTTGGAATCATGCTTCTGTTCAAACCATCAATGGAGTGCCTACTCTCATATCCAAGATTGATGGAACTGTCATCAATATCACTGAGGAATCCATCAGACATCACTTGCATCTTCAAGATGCCTCAGGTATGACGGACCTATCCCTTCAAGCTTTACATTTTGGTCTTCAAAATATTGGTTATAGGGGTCCTGCTGATTCTTTTACTTTTCTTAAGGCACATTTTTCTCCTAAATGGAAATACCTTGTGCACATTATTCAGCAATGTTTAAGCCCCAAAAGAACTGGTTGGTCTGAGTTTTCTTCAAATATTGCCACTGCCTTAGTGTGCTTTTCTACTGGCCAACAGTTCAATTTTTCAAACATGATCTTTCAAGGACTGTTAAGGCATCATTCCCTAATGAATGAGAAATTTTTGATGTATCCTAGGTTTTTGGCAGAAATTATTGCACACACCTGCACAACTTCACATTTACATAAACGGATACATGTTTCCCATAGGTACTCATTGTCTTCAATCAAAAGGCTGATAAAGCCAAGTGCCAATTTTGTCAGTGTAGATGTTCCATTGCCCTCTGCAATGATGAACATCATTTCAGGAAACAGAGGAGAGAGTCCTGAGCAGGCTCAGCCCATCATTACTGCTACACCCCCAGGACCCCAACCCCCTCCTCATGATACACAAACTCCCTCTGATCCTTTTGTACAGCCAACACGCCCACTCAGAAACATATACAAAAGAAAAAGGGGACCAGGAGCTCCTTCCTCCTCCTTCCATCAGCAAGAGCCATATATCCCTGTGCAGGAGGATTCTCCTGCACAGAATATCCAAAGGGAACCAGTTGAGGAAACTCTCATCCTCTCTCACGAGGTGAACATCTCTTCAGAGATGGTTCATATGGGTTCTGTGGCTGGCACTACTGATGTCTCTGCACAAGAGGCACAGGACAGTGCCAACATAGCTAAGACCACACCCATGGCAACAGCAAGTGTGCAAACACAAGCTGGAAGTCCCCAGAACCAAGAAAAGAGGGGCCCAGAAGATTCTACTTCTGGTTTCAATGTCAGTGATAGATCACATGCACCTCAGGTGCTCTCTGATCTTGAGGCTAGTCTGCAACAACTGCTTTTAACGGATCCCAGGCTCAAACCTGTTGTAGCCATGTTGGAATATCAAATGTCCATCATCGCTGCACAGGGAGCTCAAATTTTTGCTCTCAAGCAGGCAGAGGCTGCTCAGAATAAGAGGCTGGATTATCTTCACAGAGGCTTCACTCTCTATGGAAATAAAATTGTGAAATTAGAGCAGATGATTCAAGCCTAAGGGGCAAAGGTTGTAGGTCCTTCTGACCAAACCAATGCTTCCAAAAAGGGGGAGAATCAGGAGGTTCCTACATCAGTCCAAGCAGCTCCAACAACAACAACAGTCCAAGTAGCACCAACAGTTCCAGTTTCTAGGCTAGCAGTCCCAACAGCTTCTCAAGCTGTTAGCCTAGAAACTCATGCTGCTCCTTCAAAAGCTACTGGAGTTGTAATCAGAGAAGGAATTCAAGCTCCATCAAGCACAGTCCAAGCTACAACATCTGCTACAAAAGACAAGGGCAAGGGCATTCTCATTGAGTCTCCAAAGCATAAATTTTCCTCAAAAGAAGCCCAAATTGCCTTTGATGCTGAAGTTGCCAGAAAAATAGCAGAAGAACAAGACAAAGAATTAGAGCAGCAAGCCCAAACCCCAATGGAAAATGATGAGACTTTAGGTGATTACTTGAAGGGGTTTGTGGCCAAGCAAGGAGAAAGGAAAAGAAAGATGCCAACAGGGCACTCCAAGGCTGAGCATAGAAGATTTCTTATCAATTTTGCCTTTGCAGCAGGTATTCCAAAGAAAATGGCTCAGTCCATGTCTACTGAAAGGCTGCAGGAAATTCATGATAAGGAGATGGATAAAAGACTGAGAACACAAGTCTCTCCAGAAGCTCAACCATCAACCCAATCAGTCCAAGCTGAAGCTGGTGCCAGTGCACCTGCTCCCTCTGATCAAGCAGTTGTCTCTATTCCTTCATCGGTTAAAAGGGTGCTCTTTGAGCAACAACTACAAAAGGCTATGGAGATAGAGAAGCTGATTGATCAACATGATTTTACAAAGCCTCAAATCAACTACTGGTTTGCTAAGTCACTGGATGACCGTGACTTGAGAATGAAGTTTGTAATCAGAAGAGAGTCTGGACCTGAAGAGGAGTATGACACTTTTTGGCAGATAGTACAGAAGCTGACCAGAGATGAATTGATAAAGATGTACAATATAGGGTCAGTTACACAAGTGAGGTCTACTCTTCCACAAGTCAAGCAACTCATCAAAGATCTAAGTACAGTGGTTGACCCTGAATTTGCAAAAGAAGAAATAGAAGATGCTGAGAAGAAAGGGAAAAAGGTCAAGGAAGTTCATATTTTTGTCAAATCCAGAACTTACAGAATCAAATTCACAGATGGGTTTGGTATTTTCTTCAATCTCGAGTTTTATAATTTTTCAAAAGATATGCTGCTCCAAATAAAATCAGTTAGGATATCTTGTGATAAAGAAGAGATGAAGAAAGAATTTTTGAAGGCTATAGATCATAAACTTGCACAGTTGTAAGTTTTTGAAAGCCTTGGTTTGTAAATAACAGTTTACTTATTTATTTCCATTTTTGTATAGAACTTAAAGTCTTGTGCAAAGAATTTAAGTTAGGGGGAGATTGTTGGGAAATAGTTTAAGTATGCTCAAGCTGTTAGTTTAGACTTCTCAGACTGTTAGTAGATTTTACATGTAAATACAAAGTTCATGCTGCTAGTTGAAGAAACTCGAGCTGCCAGTGTAAAAGTTCAAGCTGCCAGAGCAAAATAACTCAAGCTGCTCAGTTCATGCTGTCAAGAGATTCAAGCTGCTCAACAGTTTCAGAAACAGAAAGTGCTGATTTTCAGGAAACGATATCTACATGAAGATTCCACTATCAGAGAAGTCATAGTTCGTCAAGGAAACATATCAAGAAGCAATATAAATACAGAGAATAGGTCGTTCTATTGTATAGGAGTTTTCTGCATATTTTGAGTCTGTAATTGCTTTATTGATTAAGTTTTGTTAAGCCTCTAAGGTTGTAAAACCCTAAGAACAGTCTGTGTTCTTCGTCTAATCAAACAGATTAGAGGTGATTGTAATCATTGAATTCAGCAATACAAACAGTCTTGATTACTTCTTATGTTTTATGCTTCATTGGTTCTGAAAGTTTTTGTCAAAATAATTAAGTGTTATTCCGCAAACTTCTTAATTAAACTTTGATTCAAAGCAAGATTATTGATTTATACTCTGATAAATTTCAAATCAGTTAATCTTGGTTATTCAGTTTTAGATCCTGACAAATTTAAAGATAGAATAAAATCTCAGCTCAATCCCAAAGAAGGTATAGGCTACAGAGCTACTCCACCCGCATATAATAACAAATACAGTTATCCAATGAGTGAGGTTGCTGATAGGCTTGTTAATGAACCATTAGATGAGTGTATGACTACTGTAGATCCTATCCTTGAAAACAGTCCTGAATCTAAAGAAGATCTTATTCAAAATAGAGACTGTGAGTGCACAGCAGTTGAGAAAGAACACAAAACAATGAGTGCACCTATAGAAATCCAAATCCCCAATAAGAAAGGAAAGGAGAAGATGAGTGTATGCAATGCTACTCCACAGGTTTCTGTACCTTCTAACTGTAATACTGCATCTTCTTCAAAGAATAATAAAAGGGGTAAAAATGTTCCAGTCTGCACGTGCCAAAAACATGGTGTCCAAAAGTTTCCCAAACAACAGCAGGTAAGGGGAAACCAGAGAAACAAGAACCAGATATTGTCCAATAAAACTGGTTCTCCAGTTTAAACAGTCAAAAAAATGCTTCCATTGTGGCAAGAAAAATCACTTGGTCAGGGATTGCTTTTATAAACCACCTGTTGCAAAACAGAATGCGATTCATAAAAAGACAGATTCTCAAAATTCAAAAACTTCAAAGGCCAAACTTCCTACTGCATCAGTTCCAAAGAAAACAGTTGATCACAGGTTCTCAAAAGTAAATCAGAAATAGTCCACACACCAAAAACAGGTTTTAGCTAAACCAAAATTAAATTTTAAACAGATATGGTGTGTTAAAGGTAAAAACTCAAGTGAACCTGTTGATACAAATGTTGAAACTGCCAAGTCTAAAGTTGAGACTGCTAGTGCAAATTCTCAAGTTGTTAGCACTACAGACTTAGCTCAGACTGCTAGGCTCAAAATTGGGACTGGTAATGGATCATCTGAGACTGTTGTTGAAAAGGATGGACAAAAATACCTGGATACCTCATGTGATAACTAAGTACTCTCCACAAAATCCATCAGTGGATCTCACTAAGTATAAAAAATCAAAGACAGTGTTTAGTTATGTTAATGCACAAGGACAACCCAAAACCAATCTGGTTTGGGTTTACTCCACTACTAACTAAGCTTTTATTTGTGCAGAGCAACCACAAGTCACCACATAAAAGAAGATGGCATTTGGACAGTGGATGCTCTAGGCACATGACAGGCAATTCTGAGTGCTTGTCAAATTTCAAAGGCTTTGAAGGAGGATTTGTTGCATTTGGAGGCAACTCCAAAGGAGGTAAGGTTACAAGTAAAGGTACTGTTAATGCAGGCAACATGATTTTCAATGATGTTTTGTATGTTGAACAACTTAAGTATGACTTATTGAGTGTGTCTCAAATCTGTGACAAACAAAATATTGTTTTGTTTACAGATTCTGAGTGCATTGTCCTTTCAAAAGATTTTACAATTCCTGAAAATCTTGTTTTACTAAGAACACCTAGAAAGGACAACGTATACTGTTTGGACACAGAACTTTTATCCAAATAAAATACTTTAAGCTGTTTGATATCCAAAGCATCATCCAATGAGTCTGCTCTTTGGCACAGAAGGATGTGTCACATGAACTTCAAATCCATGAATGTTTTAGTCAAAAAGAATTTGGTAAGAGGTTTACCACAAAAGGAGTTCATATGTGATGATCATTGTGTAGCTTGTCTTAAAGGCAAGCAACACAAAACTTCTCATAAGGCCAAAGAAGTAAATTCAATCTCATCTGCACTTCATCTGATTCATATGGATCTATTTGGTCCAACATCTCTTTTGAGTTTGAATAAAAGGGCTTAATGTTTAGTCATTGTTGATGATTTCACCAGATTTACTTGGGTTTACTTTCTTAGGTCTAAAGATGAAACTGCTGAGCTGGTTAAATCATTTATTCTTAAGATAGAAAACCAATCCAACTCAAAACTTAAGGTGATAAGATCAGACAATGGAACTGAGCTTAAAAATCATATCCTAAACAGTATTTGTGAGTTCAAAGGAATTGCTAGGCAATATAGTGCACCAAGAACACCACAGCAAAATGGTGTAGCTGAAAGAAAAAACAGAACATTAATTGAGGCTGCTAGAACCATGCTAGCTGATTCAAAACTGCCAATGACTTTTTGGGCAGAAGCAGTTAATACAGCCTGTTATGTTCTCAATAGGGTTCAGGTTCTTCAGTCACAAGGGAAAACTCCATATGAGTTATTTCATAATAGACTACCCTTAATAGCCTTTTTCAAGTCTTTTGGCTGTCCATGTACCATTCTTCACACTAAGACTCACTTAGGTAAGTTTGAAAGTAAGGCTGAAGAAGGTTTCTTTGTAGGATACTCAAATCAAAGCAAAGCCTATAGAGTATATAATAGTGTGTCTAAAACCATTGAAGAAAGTGCCAATGTTGAATTTAATGAAAATACTGCAAATGTCAAAGGTACTGGTCCTGATTGGTTGTTTGATTTAGATTCACTAACAAATTCCATGAGCTTTGTTGAGTATACTGCAGAATCTGATGAAAACAGGATTGAAGCTGTCAACACAAATTCTCATGCTGGTAGCACAAATGATCAAGCTGTTGGCCCAAAGTTTCAAACTGCTGCAGATTCAAACAATTGGGATGAGTATACAATTATACCACTTCTGTCTTGTGACCCTCCAGGGGTTCTGAATGCTCAACATGATTCAAATCTATACAATGAAGTGCAGCTCCCAAGTCCTGAGAGAACAGCTCCAACACAAAGGGAAACAGTCCCAGATTCAAGTCAAGCTGTTCCAGAAGCTGAACCATCAACTGGTCCTGATGGAGATGATAATAATCTTGAATCCTCTTTCCAGCCAAATAGAGAGCCTACACTCAGGGTTCACAAGTATCATCCTCTTAATCAAATAATGGGTGATCCACGCACTCCTGTGCAAACAAGGACAATGGTTCACAATGAGACTGCTGCTACTGAACCAACTGGTTCTGAATTTAGTCTAGCTGCATTTGAACATGCCTGTTTCATGTCTCAGCTAGAACCTAAAAAGGCTTCAGAATCTTTGAAAGATTCATCCTGGATTGAGGCAATGCAGGAAGAGCTACTACAATTCAAAATTCAGAATCTATGGACACTTGTTGATCTTCCTAAGGGAAAAAGAGCCATTGGTACAAGATGGGTGTTCAGAAACAAGAAGGATGAGAGAGAGATAGTCATAAAGAACAAAGCAAGACTAGTAGCACAAGGGTACACTCAAGAGGAAGGCATAGACTATGATGATGTCTTTGATCCAGTGGCAAGAATTGAAGCCATCAGACTGTTTTTAGCTTATGCAAGCTTTAAAGGGTTTAAAGTGTATCAAATGGATGTGAAGTCCGCTTTTCTGTATGGCACAATTGAAGAAGAGGTCTATGTGTGTCAGCCTCCTGGTTTTGAGGACTACAAGTATCCAGAAAGAGTCTACAAACTGGACAAGGCTCTTTATGGACCCCACCAAGCTCCTAGAGCATGGTATGACACTTTGTCATCATACCTTCTACAAAATGGGTTCAAGAGAGGTACTCTGGACAAAATACTATTCACAAATTCCATCAAATCTGAGATTCTGCTTGTACAGATATATGTTGATGATATCATCTTTGGGTCAACCAATGAAAGTCTGTGCAAAGAGTTTCAGGCTTTAATGCACAAAAAGTTTCAAATTAGTTCAATGGGAGAACTCACCTTCTTTCTAGGATTGCAGGTCAAGCAGAAGCCCTCAGGACTTTTCAAAAGTCAATCAAAGTATGTTAAAGACATAATGGAAAAGTTTGGGTACAAAGATACCAAAGTTGCAAGTACTCCTATGGATCCTCACAAGCAGCTTCATACAGACAAAGATGGAATAGATGTGGACATTCATCTTTACAGATCTCTTATAGGATCTCTTATGTATCTAACATCTTCTAGACCTGATATTATGTTTGCAGTGTGTGTTTGTGCTAGGTTTCAATGTTCTCCAAAGGAATCTCATCTGGTTGCTGTTAAGAGAATCTTTAGATATCTCAAAGGCCAACCACATTTGGGCCTCTGGTATCCTAAAGACTCTCCTCTTGAATTAACAGCCTATTCTGACAGTGATTATGGAGGATGCAACATTGACAGAAAATCCACAACTGGTGGATGTCAATATTTGGGAACAAGATTAGTCTCTTGGCAGTGCAAAAAGCAAACAACTGTCTCCACTTCATCTACTGAAGCAGAATATGTAGCAGCTGCAAGTTGTTGCTCGCAAGTAATGTGGATTCAGAATCAACTAAGAGACTATGGTATGAATTTCCTATCCACTCCCATTTATATTGACAACTCAAGTGCAATTAGCATTGTACAAAATCCAGTGAAATTTCCCAAAACCAAACATATAGACATTAGATTTCACTTTATAAGGGACTGTAATGAGAAGAAATTAATCAAAGTTACCAAAATTCATACTGATGATCAGTTAGCTGATCTGTTTACAAAACCATTTGATGTAGGAAGATTCACTTTCCTTGTATCAAATATTGGCATGGTTAATATGGATTAATTTTTTTTTTTATTTATTCCATGAAAATGCTTTATTAAGGGGGAGCCACTGTTTCATTAGTAGTTACTAAATTTTCAACTAACAGCTTGAGTCTTTTCTCAAGCTACTAGTTCATTTTCTCGGACTGTTAGTTGTTTCACTTGATCTGTCAAAGTGTGCAGGGTAATCTGGTAATTTTCATAAGTGTGTGCGTGGGTTTAGATATTTTCAAAATCTTTAAAAGGTTCCAGCTTCGTTCAATTGTAACTACCAGTTGAAAAATATGTTCCACAAACCCTTCTTCGTTTTTCTGAGTAATTCCCACGCACACCTCTGCAACCCTAATCCATCAATCATCAATGGAGTTCGTCAAAGAACACAATTGCCTTCCATACTCTCTCAAACACGCTGATCTTGAACCGTTCCATGACATGATGGACTTCCTTCAAAGTTCCCATATCCATCATGCCCTTAATATCAATCCCACTATCTACATATATCATATAGAACAGTTCTGGAAATACGCCTCAGTCAAAACTGTTAATGGAGTCACATCTTTGACATCCAAAATTGACGGCAACACCGTTTGTATCACTGAGGAGATCATATGCCAACATCTGCATCTTCAAGATGCCTCAGGTATATCAGACCTATCTCTCACTGCTTTACATAATGGTCTTCATGCTATTGCTATAGGGGTCCTTCTGATTCGTATACTTTCTTTAAAACCAACTTTGCCCCTAAATGGAAGTACCTTGTACATATTCTTCAGCAATGCATAAGCCCAAAAAGAACTGGTTGGTCAGAATTTTCATCAAACATAGCCACTGCCTTAGTGTGTTTATTGATTCAGTACAAGATTATTGATTTATACTCTGATAAATTCAAATAAGTTAATCTTAGGTAGTTACATTTAGATCCTGACATCCAACGTCTGCTGAATCGGGTCAGCCTGAGGTTCCGATGTATACGCCTCAGCTGCCGCTGTCATTGTTTGGGGAGGAGGAACTTCCCGAGCAACCGGTGCTTGCTGAGTCGGTGCTTGTTCTTGCGGTTCTTCAACTTCCCAATTTTCAGCATCTGGGGCCATAAAGTCTTGATCTATGATGGCTCCGAATAGTGGAGTCATTTGAGGCCTCACCTACTCGGCCCTCCTTAAATTGTGCGATTGGCAATCTGCAGAAATTCGCTTATCTATAGCTGCCACAACAACTTGCTCTGGCAGATGGGGAAGATTGGGCAACAAAATGTCTTATTATCATCATTATAAATCGCGGATACATAAAAATCTTTCTCTCGCCGAGGCGGTGATCTGATGGACAAACTCGCCAAAGAAAAAGCCTGAGAAACTGTAAGGCTTAGATCAACGATATCATCCTAGACTGTAGCTCGGATATCATAGTGTCAAATCCAGCTTTCTTCGGTGCAAAGCACACCATTATGAAATGCATGAGATATCTCCATTGACCTATGACGCCACTTTTTACATACATGAGATACCTTCATTGGCCTATGACGCCACTTTTTACATACGTCACTTTGGTAATGTCCTGAGCATATCCCATTCTGAGAAAGGCCACTTGCCTTATAGGTGATCTGATGGACAAACTCACCAAAGAAAAAGCCTGAGAAACTGTAAGGCTTAGATCAACGATATCATTCCAAAATGTAGCTTGGATATCATAGTGTCAAATCCAGCTTTCATCGGTGCAAAGCACACCATTATGACATGCGTGAGATATCTCCATTGGCCTATGACGCCACTTTTTACATACGACACTTTGGTAATATCCTGAGCATATCCCATTCTGAGAAAGGCCACTTGCCTTATGGGTGCCGGAAAATTAGTAGGGCCATCTTCCTGATCGACAGTGCCCAATTGCAGAATTGTCCTTAAATGATTAGCAGTAAATGAAATTGGTTGCCCACTGACTGTAGCCCTCAAGAGCGGAGGAACTACTGAGCTGTCGACATGCAAGAATGATTGTGGGATTATGCGTCAGAGCGTACGCGACCCTTGATTGAGTTAAAAACTCCAACATCTGCCGGTACGACTAAGCTTCAGCCGCATGGAGATCTATGGTCATGATCATATTATGCTTGTTGTAAAAAGCACGATCAGCCATTCCTGCACATATAGCAAACATGCAAAATGTTAGAAATCAATTTTGGAAAAATTTTAAATGATTTGAACTTGATTAAGTTCAAACGAACTTAATCACCTTCGAATTTACTTAAATTCGAGAAAAATAGTTCCTTCAAATTTACTTAAGTTCGAACAGTCAAATGACCTTCGAAATTCTATAAATCCGAGAAAACTTTTCGAACATGTTTGTCTTCGAACTTATACATATTTTAATCAAGTTCAATGACCTGAGAAGTTCGAGAGTTGTAGAACAAGTTCGAATCCTGTAGAACAAGTTCGAAGTCGACATTCTAAACTTCAATCTCATGATTTAAACCTTTTTATACTTAAACGAATAATGAATCTAGTTCTAGTAAGTTCTAATCAAGTTTGTTCAGCTTAAATTTAAGTCTCATAACCTAAAACTTAGTGATTTAAGCCACCTAGTTTTTAGTTATTTTAAACTCAAATTTTTTTATTTTTATGCTTTTAACAGTCCCAAATAGCACTTACTTAGTGATTATTGATGTTAAATGACCAAGTCTGTGTGTATGTTCGAGGAAATAAGGAAAGCTTCGAGGAACAGGGATCAAAATCGACGTTTATGACAAGTTCGAAATCGGACTGACAAGTTCGAGATCGCCGTTATAAGTTCGAGAGAATTAAATTCGAGAGTAGGTGCATTTAATGAACTGTGTTGACCTATTTATATCCACTGTGCTTTGAACTTACCTTAAGTTCGAACTTATCTTATGTTCGTTTGTGACTTCGAACTTAAGCCTAGTTTCGAACTTAATTGAAAATTTTGAAAATCTTTGAACAAAATCCAACTTTTTCAACTTTTTCATTTGACGGAACTTTTTCAACTTTGCGAAACCACTTCACACTAAGCATACAGATTCACGCAAATTTCTTTCTTCAACTTAAAATGCATCTTGGTAAATGACCTCGATCCTATTTAATTAAAAATTGAAATAAAATAAAATACAAAAAAGTAAAACTAAATTAACTAAAAAAGAAATTAAATTGCAATAATTTAAAGATAAAAGTACACAAACTGAATATTTTTGCGAGATAGTCAAAGAAGGTTCAATCAGATAGCGGTGTCAACGCACTTTCAGTATTGCACTTTCACACTTAGGAATTTTTATTCCTTTGATTGTTTGTCGTGACATACATTCCAAGTCGATTGTCGGTATGTTTTTCCATTTAAACATTCAACACTTAGGAATTTCCTTTGGCCTTTTTATTTATCAAGAAACTACCTTACGTGTCCCATACAAAGACATACTTTTATGATCAAGGCAGACACACAATGATTATGACTTTTTGGTATTTGCAAATTATCTTTAAAAGGAAAATGTCTGACACAGGTATGTATTTACATACAACAAAGTGTCTTAGTTTGTCTCAGAGTTATTCTCATGTTAGCAAGACAGCGGTGACAGGTCTGTACTCACGTACAACAAAGCGACTTATCTTGCTAGTTTAACTCAAAACAGCGGTGACAGGTCTGTACTCACGTACAACAAAGCGACTTGTTTTGATTTCCTTTACTTTACAAAACTTTTTCTTTCTTTGTTTAAGATGCATTTTGATGAAGCTATACATCCCCTAGATTAATTTGCATACCTCATTCATAGTCATTGTCTGTATGTCTCTATCATAGAATTTAAGACCTTTTGGTCATACATTTAAGTTAGTTACACATATGACATTTAGAGTTTTAGTGCATTATGTGTGAAAGTTTAACACTTAGAGTTTGTTAGACTGTGCTAAATTTCGTCACTTTGAACCTATGAATCTAAGACTTCTCTCATTTTTCAATATACTCTTTTTTTGAAATTTTTAGGGTTTTCTCTCTTTTTTCTTTTGTTTTTCACTTTTAAGTAAAATAAACTAATAACTTAAAACTTTAAAAAGAAATAAATATCTACTAAGGTCTGGTTACTCCGGATTACGCATTGCATTAAGTTAGACTAACAACTCAAAGCGTGATCTATCAAATGCTTTTGTGTAAAGATCCACACTGTTGTCTTCCGTTGGAACCTTTACCAGTTTAATCAAGTTTTTCTCAGCACAGTCATGAATAAAATGATGCCTTATGTCTATGTGCTTAGTCTTACTGTGCTAAACTGGATTATTTGTTATGGCAATAGTTGACTGATTGTCTATCCTGATGGGAGTATGAGTATAAGTCAGACCGTAATCCCGCAATTGTTGTTGAATCCATAGAACCTATGAACAGCAACTACCCGCAGCTACATACTCGGCCTCGCAAGTTGATACGGCTACCGAAGTTTGTTTTTTGCATTGTCAGGATACTAGCCTCCCTCCAAGAAACTGACAGCCTCTAGATGTTGACTTTCTGTTCAAGCTACACCCTCCACAATCTGAGTCCGTGTAAGCCTCCAATTCCAGATCTCTATCAGCATGATACCAATGTCACAGTTTCGGTTTCGACTTCAGATATCTTAGAATCTGCTTCACAGTTTTCATGTGCATCTCCTTTAGATTAGCTTGAAACCTGGCACAAATACAAACATCAAACATTTTATCAGGTCTATAAGTAGTTAAATACATGAGTGACCCGATCAAGACTTGATATAAAGTCGGATGCACAGTAGTATCACTATCCGCACCTGGTCCGAGATTGTGATTGACTTGTATCGGAGTACTGAAGTGCGCCGTAAGCTTTGTTCCCTCCATCCCGAAGCGCTCTAAAATGCCATAGACATACTTCGTCAGATGAATAAACATTCCCTCCTTTCGTTGTTCAACTTGTAAACCGAGAAAGAAGTTCTGCTCTCCCATTGCACTCATCTCAAACATCGACTTCATAACCTTCTCAAAATTTTTGCACATTTGTTCGTTTGACGACCCGAAGATAATGTCATCCACGTAAACTTGTACCAGTGTAAAGTCTTTACTTTTCCTCTTAATGAATAGTGTACTATAAATTCTCCCTCTCTCAAACCGATTGTCTAAGAGGTGAGTAGACAATGTCTCATACTAAGCCCTAGGTGCCTGATGCAATCCATACCAAGCCCTAGGTGCCTGATACTTGGGGTCAGTAAACCCTAGCGGTTGCTCGACATACAACAACTCCTTCACTTTTCCGTACAAGAAGGCACTCTTGACGTCTAGTTGATATACTTTGAACCCTTTGAAGGACGCGAACGCTAGAAACAATTGAATAGCCTCAAGCCTCGCCACTAGTGCAAACACTTCGTTATAGTCTATCCCTTCTTTTTGGTTGAACCCTTTGAGAAATGAGTCCTACCTTGTTACGAGTAACTATGCCCCGATCGTCCCGTTTGCACTTAAACACCCATTTGGTCCCTATAGCAACTTCTCCTAGAGGCAAAGGCACTAACTCCCACACTTCTAGTATTCTGAACTGTGAAAGTTCCTCTTGCATAGCTTCAACCCATGAATTCTCTTTCAGAGCTATTTGCACATTCTTTGGCTCTACTTGTGAAATGAAACACGATTATAAACACGTGTGAAACGCCTCAGAGTCGTTGATGATAGATAACAACACTGTGTTACTATTCACACTAATCCTAGTTCTCATACCGGCATGTGGATTCCCTATGATATCCTCCATTGGATGATCCTTATTTATTCTCGATGTCTCAATTTCATCGACTTAAAGATTATCTCCCAAGTTCGATCCTATTTCACCTACTGGGGGTATGACTTCAGATGGAACAACTCCTCCTCATGATTCACTATCTTCGGAGGTAGAAATACTTGTCTGATTCTCATCCATTGGTACCTTAGGTTCATTATTTGCTGGAGACTCGTCTTCTGTCGCTGTATTCTCAGATGTTGTTGGAATGCTTGTATTTGGAAAACCTCTACCCTCGTCGTTGATATTTAAGGTTGAGAAGTCGTTTTCCATAGTTCCTGCATTTCCACTAAAAGGAATGTTAAATGATTCAAACACAGAGTCATAATCAAATAACCATTCTGGACCATTTTGGGGTTCATGTGAACATCTTGTTACATCTATGTTAAACACAATTTCGACCGTACCATTTGTTTTATTAAAAACCCTCTTGTGATGCCAGCGAAGCCAACATAGCAACGACGACCTAACCAAGCTACCATGACTAATGTCAATTGCTCAGTCCACAAAACCAACATCAGCAACGATGACTTTACCATCCAAATCGCCAATCTCATTATGAATGGCCTCAATTCCCAACCCTAGAACCCAGAACAGAATCTTTCTAATAGCATCGATATTAACCTCAATCTCAACAGTCAAAATTATGCTTTATGGGCTCGGATGATTAAAGTCGCAATATAAGGAAAGTCAAAGATCTCTTAAGCCATTTATCCACATATTCACTAGAAACAACAGATGAGAAGTATGAAAAATGGGAGCAAGATGACCTAGTTGTATTCTCGTAGCTTATACAAAACATAAAACATACTCTTGCTAGCAATTTGACCGAGTTTTCTACTGCAAAATCACTATGGGATGCTCTTGTTATCACTTATAGTAGTGGTAATGACAAACTGCAAATGTTTGACCTACATTTCAAAGCAAATGAAATCAAGCAAACTGGTATCTCTCTTCATGATCTGTGCATCATGATGTAGGGGATTTGGGGTGAGATGGAAAGAAGAGACCCAAACCCCATGACATGTGCAATCTACATCACAACTTATAACAAAATTAGAGCCGAAAATTATTGATTTCTAAATGCCCTTCTTCATAAATACGACCCATTAAAAGAGAAATCTTGCGATGTGATCCCTTGCCCTCAGACGAAGAAGCCTACGCTACTGTAAGAAAGGAAATTGCTCACCAACATATTCTTGGGGCAACTTCAGAAGGCACACCTTCACCACAGGGTGTGGCGACTTAACTTGTTGTCTCTGGTTCGAGCAAAACCGAGGGCTTAGGATTCATCGCAAAAGGTCAACGTCGATCAGACTGTGGACAATCGGAGGGGTCATCATCTCGGGCGGATAATTCACGGTTGAAGTGTGGCCACTGTGGCATGATGAAGCACCCAAAGGAGCAATGCTTCAAACTCGTGGTTTACCTTGAATGCTGGACTGATGGCCATAAGAAGGGTAAAAATGACAAAGCAGCGGCTGCCATGGGTAACTCGGAGATCACTAACAACGAAAAAGAAAATGGATTTGGTTTTTTTTGTGGCAGTGAATAAAGAAAAAATTGAGGACAGATCGGGTACATGGTTTGAGAGTCCCATCACAAGCCCTTCCACTTTGTAGTACTACAATTCTTAATCCAAAGTTCTTTAGTCCTCAAATTCTTAAATAGAAATTTATGCAAAATCCCAACATACTTTCGATTTTTTTCGATTAAATCCATGTACAAAAAACGGTTCTAAAAAAGTCCCTTAAATTAAAGATGTTTCCGTAAAAAATCCCTACAAAAAATACGTGTTCCCCAAAAGTCCACGTAACTTCAAAAAAACTTTATGAATAAGTCCTTAAAATGACATCTCTAAGGGGGTGAATGTTGGGAATATATAATAGAGATGAAACAATTATATTGTTAATAAGTCTAGGGGTTTTAGTGTAAATAGTCAATAGTATAGAGATTGGATTGTATACTCAAAGCTTGTGTTATGAGTATAAAAAGAGGTGTATGTGTATTGTTGATGTACGCATGCTGAGAAGTTTACAGGCATCACAATTCAGATTAGAGGGAGGATTGCTTTGCAAGTCAAGAACTACCAATGTAATATTTCTTCTCTCATTAATCAAGCATTCGGTTTTATGGATTTGATATAATTGTTCATATGATTGTTGTTAATGTTGAATGAATTGCTGAAATTATGGATTCACAATTGGTATCAAAGCCAAATATGGCTAAATTTGAGTGAATTTGAATCTGAATTTCGAAAATTATTTGAACACTGTTACATTCGAAATTTTAAAATTTCAGAAAATCATTTGTGGATGAAATGGAATGAATTTTGGATCGAAGGTGAGAAATTTAATGGCAAATCTGATGATATAAGCATCAAATAATATCTCCAAACACACAAATTTTAATTTTGATTTTTCTGAATTTTTGAAAAAGTTTGTGTTCTTGAGGTTTTTGGTCGATTTTTGGTTTTTAATCGAGAATTAGCCAATGTGATTTCACAAAAGGTTGTTTCTGCTATTAAAACGAACCTTCAAAATCAATTTGAGGTCAATTCATGGATTTTTGTTGAAAAAGTTTGAATCTGATCTTGTTTTTGTTGAAAATTGATAAAACTCGGGCATAACTAAGTTCATAGTGTCATTCGAGTTTTACAAAGAAGGCATTCGAGTTGATCAAATAGATTAAATCGAGGAACTTTATATTCTATTCGAATTTCATGCTTTATTATCCGAGTTTCAAGCTTCATTAATCGAGTTTCAAGATTCATTAATCGAGTTTCAAGGTTCATTAATCGAGTTTCAAGCTTCATTAATCGAGTTTCAAACTTCATTAATCGAGTTTCAAGCTGTATCATTCGAGGTTCAAGATAACATCATTCGAGGACTAATTCCACTCCAGAAAAAAGTTACGGACAATTTTCTGGCGGAAAAGCTGAAATTTCAACGTCAAAAAGTCATTTCACAGCTGATTTTTCACAAGTTATCATTTACTGAAATAGTTTTTCAAAGTTTTATCAGAATTCACTCAGTTTTTCCATTAAAGATCTTGAAAGTTTCAGTTTCTGTGATTCATAATGGAATAAGAAAAATTTTCAAAGTCTGAGCTGATTGAAAAACATACTGAATCTGAAAAGATTCGAAAGAACAATTACGACATTCTTGTTCAGTTAAATACTGATTAAGGTCTTGCTTTACGTGATGTATCAATACTGAAAGAAGAAATTCAGAGCTTAAAAGTCAAACAAAATTCTGAGAGTACTGCTCTTAAATTGAAAATATCTGAATTATCAAAAGAACTTGACGATTCGAAACGAGCAAATTTTCAGAATGCAACTCAACTGAAATATCTTTTGCCTGAAAGATCTGATCTTTGCAAGAAAGTTAAAGATCTTAAAGAATTACTTTCCAAGACAAATCATACTGATCAAAGTTGTGTTTTAAACAAATCTGAATAATTTTTTGCTCTTGAAAACGAGTTGTCTTTAACAAAAGATTCACTTGAGAAGGAAAGACATTAGTTCTTACAGAAAGAACAAGATTTTAAAGCTAAATCTAAATTGTTTGAAGATGAAAGAAAGATGCTTTTAATCAAAGAACAATCTTTTAAAACTGATTACCAATCATTTGATAATGACAAAAATTCTTATTTGGTCATTATCAAAGGATTAGAAGATTAGATATTTCATCTTACCAAACAAATTTATAATTTTCCTTCTTCAAAAGAATCAAAGGTTAAAGATCCTTCTGGAAATGCTAGTCATTCTTCAGAAAAAACAATTTCGCAGAAAAACACCAAGTATTACCAGAAACAGGCTAGAACCGGACAGTTGTTCATAAAGAAGAGATTGAAAAAGTCTGAATATTCAATCTCAAGTTTCTTCGTAATTCAGATATTCAATTTTCAAATACTCAAAGAAATTTGTTTTTCAAGCTTTTGAAAGAGAAGCTAATAGTTATAATCTGTAATGGGTACCTAAATCCAAGTACAAGTGGGTACCTAAACCCGAATATAAGTGGGTACCAAAACATGTTTTTAAATAGGTACCCAAGAGCGCTAACAAGTCTGGATTCAACTCAGTTTGGATACCAAAGACATCTTGATTTTGCAGGTTCAAGGTTTCTAGTCATATCAGACTAGAACCCGGACTTCACCTCATCAGGCTTCTAGTTAGTACAGACTAGAACCTGAGCTTCATCTCACAAAGGTTTCTGTTCAAATCAGTTCAGGACCCGTTCTTCATTTCAACAGGCTCTTAATTACTTTAGATCAAGACCCGTGCCTCAACTCAAGATGGTTTTTAGTCATATCAGACTAGAACCCGAACTTCATCTCAAGTGGCTCCTACTCACAACATAGTAGAACCCGATCTTCACTGCAATTGAATTTTGTACTTTTCAGTACAGAACCCAAGCTAATGGTTTTCAGTTACTTCAGACTGAAACCCGAGCTTCCACGACAAATGGCTTCTACTCACCTACGATTAGAACCTGAGTCTGAGAGACAAATTTACTGGAATTCCTGCCCTGAATTCAACTCCGAAGCTGAAAATGCCAAAGAGGGAGTTTTATTTTTATATTTTTTTGCTCCTGTTTTACTTTCCATGAGTTGACTATCTTTTTGTGCTTATTTCTAGGAGGAGTTTCAGATACTTTGACGATGTCATTTTTCACAAAATGTGTGTGATTTTTCACGAAAATATTTGATACACACATAAAAAGAAGTTTTTAGCTAAAAAGAATTATTTGTTTGATGCTATGAATATATCATTGAGATTAATTCATCTAATCCCTTTGATTTTCATAATCTCATTTCTTCTGAGATTCTCTTTGTTACAATGCTTCCAATTTATACTGGATTCTCCCGTTATCTCCCAAGTGCTAATTCTTTCAAGAAAATCGAATTCTTTTCATATTATATATTAGATTTTCTATTTAATTCAGATATCACCCATATTATCTGAATATAATCTCTCCGATATCCCTTGAGCTTCAAAGCTGAAAATCTTTCTGTTGACTCCGATTTTACACCTAATTTGTGTGATAGGCATAAATATCGCTTCTATGCTCTAACCAGAACCGGAAGACCTACCCAAGAAGCAAACCACTTATAGTTTGTGTGGGTAAGGGTTATTTAAGTCTATTAGTTGAGAAGTGTCAGTTATCACGGGATACTGACAGGGTCGAGTAGATATAAAATACAAATGAGAGGGATATATTGAAAGGAGATTGTGGTGCATCAGATCATGCTTTTGTTGTAAAGCTGACTGAATTTATTTCTCAAAAGTGAGCAGAGTGAGCTTAGTTGAAAAATGCCGAGAGCTTAGTGTTGAGAAAGGATTTGAAGAAAATAAAATCCTACCTACACTGTGTTGCTAGGTAAACCACATAATCTATCAAGCCGTAGGCGACTTGATATTGAAAAAGACGTCATGGACCCAGTGACGCATGCACTTAACCACACCAACCACTCAGTTATCTCTCAAAAGATTTCTGTTTCAATAATCACGGAGATATTGCTTATTTCTGTCGATATATGATTTGGATATTTTTGATATTTAAATAAGGAAGACATTTGCTCCAGTCTCCAATTTCATTTGATGCACATTGTCTCTAGAGCTGATTATATACACATTTAGGACACATCGATTCTAACAGTCTGCGTTACTATAAACTGCTAGTCCAAAGTGAAGCCGGAATAAATAAGAGTGATTCTTTCATGATAAAGGATTTCATGATGACTATTTGGAAATCCTACCAGTATTAACATCACGCCAGCGATGAAACTAGGTCACATAGATTATGTCTATTGTGCAAACAGGATTCCTATGTGGACCTGGACTCGTTATTTCACAAAATGAATGTGTTTCATTTTCCCCAAAGTTGAAAAGCTTTACTTTTGTTCTGAATTTACTGTTCAATTTGAGGGAAGGGGGGGGGGGGGGAGATAAATATGTTTTGTATAGGGGGAGAGATATCAGTTTAAGGGGGAGAAAATCAATTTGTAATAAATTCTGAGTTGTAATTGTTGTTGTATTTCTTCTACTGTAATTTCATTGAATTCATGTTTCTGAAGTTTTTGCATGATGTTCATAATTCTTATGATCATCATGAGGGGGGAGAAAAGCTGAATTTCAGAAACAACTGTTGAGTAGTTTGAAGTCAACTGAATACAATTGCTACATCATATCAAGACAATTGATAAAGCGAGATAATCGAAAACTATTCATGATTCAAGGGGGAGTGTACTTACAAGAAAATACAAGAAAAGAGAAGATCAGAGAAGAAGAGATGTGAAGATCTGAGAGAGACAAATAAAGAAAATAAGAAGATTCAGAGATCAAATAAAAGAAGAAGATTCACGAAAAAGTCCCTGAAATGATCTTTCATCAGAAAATTGATTTAATTTCTAAGGGGGAGATTGTTAAGGACAATATGTGTAGAGTTAAAATGAATTTTTCTTTTAATAGTTGTGTTCATCTCTAAGGGGGTGAATGTTGGGAATATATAATAGAGATGAAACAATTATATTGTTAATAAGTCTAGGGGTTTTAGTGTAAATAGTCAATAGTATAGGGATTGGATTGTAAATACTCAAAGCTTGTGTTTTGAGTATAAAAAGAGGTGTATGTGTACTATTGATGTACGCATGCTGAGAAGTTTACATGAATAGCAATTCAGATTAGAGGGAGGATTGCTTTGCAAGTCAAGAACTACCAATGTAATATTTCTTCTCTCATTAATCAAGCATTCGGTTTTGTGGATTTGATATAATTGTTCATATATTTGTTGTTAATGTTGAATGAATTGCTGAAATTATGGATTCACAGACTTTTTTAGAAGCATTTTTGCTACAAGGACCTAATCGGAAAATAATCAAACCACATTGGTTTTTTACATAATTTTCTCTTTATTAAAGAAATCAAAAAAATACTTTGAACGTTGGAGAGGATAGTATGGCAGCAAATTATGAAAAATTAAATGATGATTCATGGATATTTGATTGTGGTGATACTGACACCATGACATTTGAACTTTCAAATATGTTCTGAATATCAAAACCTCAAAAATCTCAAATTAACACCGCTAATGGGGGAATATTTCAAGTGAAAGGAGGAGGAACTATTGAAATTTCATCAACCTTGAAGTTATCAAATTGTCTTTATGTCCCGTACTTATCACATAAACTGTTATCAATCAGTCATGTTACAAAAGAACTAAGCTGCACAATTCTAATGCACCCTACATTTTGTATCTTACAGGACATCTGGACAGGAATGATTATTCGACGTGACACTGAACGCCAAGGATTATACTATGTGGATGAAGTGTCTTGACAAGGTACCATGATGCTGGCTCATGGAACTACAAATAGGGAAACTTGGTTATGGCATAGGAGGTTGGGACACCCGTCCACTGGTTATTTAGATATTTTATTTCCTTAATTGTGTCCTTCAAATGAAGTATTAAGTTGCGAAACTTGTGTTTTGTTGATTCATTCGGATGTATGGGGACAAGCAAAAATTATTGGAGGACAAAACTTTCGGTATTTCTTGCTTTTTATTCATGACTGTACACATATGACTTGGACCTATTTCTTGACAAATAAATATGAAGTTTTTGACAATATCTCTATATTTTATACCATGATTAAAACCCAATTCAAAAGAGACATAGGGGAGAATTCTTTAACACCACCATGAAAGAGTTTTGTCAAAAAAGGGGGATAATTAATCAAACCACCTGTTCTTATACCGCCGATCGAAACGTTGTTTCCGAATGAAAACTCTGTATCCTTTTAGAAATAACACGTGCCCTCCTACTTGAATCAAAAGTCCCAAGATCTTTTTGGCGTGAAGCTCTTGGAACCTCAACCTATCTTATAAATTGTCTTGCAACCAAAGCTCTTGACCTCAAAACCCCCCTTCAAACATTGTCTAAATTCACTAAAATTCCTTCTGCTCTTACCCTCTAACCTCGTGTGTTTGGTTGGTCTGTTTGTGTCCAGATACCAAAAATAGAATGCACCAAACTTGATCCATGTGCTGAAAAATGTGTCTTCGTGGGTTATGAAGTCAACCAGAATTGATACCGGTGTTACAGTCCAAAACTACGTTACATGTATACTACCATGAATTGAGATTTTCTTGAAACCGAATACTTATATAGCACCCAACACACTGGTCAGGGGGAGAAAGAAATGGATCCCATCATCGGAAGAATTCAATCACAGTACCCAAACCGAGTCATCACCACAATCTGCAGCACCGATAATCAGTTCCACTGAACATGATATTCCCAACCTGGCATCTGAGGTAAGTAACTCGCAAACCAACGGTAATATTGAAAATATTGACTATTCTTCTTCATCTAGCTCTCAAACCCATGAGAGTGTTGATACTTCTGATTCATCTAACCATAATAACCATGAGATAGAGCAAGATGTCCGACTACAGGATGAACAAAATGGTCAAATACAAGCTGAGTCATCTGGAAGACATGTTCTCCCTCTAAGGGCTAATATAGGAGTTCATCCAAAAAGATATTCTCCTGAACAGGAGGCACGAAGCTCAAGATAACCTATGGAAAACATAGCTAAAGAAAATTTATCTAAAGAGGCCCAAGCACTTGTTGCCTCACTATATTCGGAAGAAATCTCAACGACCATCGAACAAGCTTTAGAATCTAAGATTTGGAAAAAAGCAATGGGATAATATCAAAACCAATATAAGATCAAGATCTAAAGAGACAAAAACATGGATTACACAATTAGCCGAATGATTGTATTGATAGCATTTGGAAAATACAATACGAATACAATGAATTACGTACATACTGTTACATTGAAAGATATTATTTATACTGACAACAACTATTACAAGATTACACATTTAGTCCCTAGATTTAAATCCATAAACAAAAATACCTTTCCAACATTCTCCCCCTTTTATGGTTTTGAAGCCTAGTATCCTTCTCTGTATCCCAGCTTTTTTTCAATCCTCCTTATAACCTGACGACTGCTCAAATGTATTTCAATCTCTTAAACAAAATTGACAGTCGTCACCGTTTTCGTCTTCGACATAGCATCCTTTGTTTTTTCGTCTTGTCTTTATTAAGAATTCCCTTAAATGACATCACTATCATTCTCAGGGTTCCATGAGAATACTTGTTAAGCTTAGTGATCTGCATCGCCTTCTTTAGATGATCTTTGTTTTTGTAGATGACACAAGGCACATCATCCATAATCACTTGATATTCTTTATATTGGTCAATGTATTTCACATCTATTAGGCGCCATCATATTTATTCTTCTCATACCTCTTTCCACTCCAATTTGAATATCTTGAATAAACATCAAGACCATTTTAGTGTGCATGAAGTGGAACACGACCTTAAGCACAAATCTGCAGTTCTCTTCTCTTCTATTCCTACAGATTCTTTATATTTGTCAATGTATTTCACATCTCTTAGGCGCCATCATATTTATTATTCTCATACCTCTTTCCACTCCAATTTGAATATCTTGAATAAACATCAAGACCATTTTAGTGTGCATGAAGTGGAACACGGCCTTAAGCGCAAATCTGCAGTTCTCTTATCTTCTATTCCTACACAATTCGTCAAACAAATTTTTAATGTCTTCAATGAACACATGGAAGAAGACTGCTTCACTGAACTTCAAGATTTTCTGATCAGTTCTGGGAACAGCAAAAACCAAAGAGAAGATATTTACAAATCTATCCTCATCAATTCTCTTCGGCTCCATTGTTCTCTCTCCCAAACCCATACATTCTCGATTGGTTGAGCCTTATTATGTAGGATGCTTGCATAATTCATAAGATGTGGCATATTAGTCTCAATCACTCTAAACAACCTCAAAAATGTTAATGTAGCTTACTTCTTACACAATATTTTCCTTTGCATGAAATCCTCCAAAAATGGCAATTTATTCCTTTTCTTGATATATTCTTCGTTCTGATGTTTTGTAAGTTTGAGATTCTTATACTTATTCATCTTTTTATTAAACTCCTCCTTATCCAACAAACTCAACATATCATCAATTTCCTTCCTCAACTTCCTTTGTATTGCTATATTGAAACTCTACACTTTTTCCGACTCATCAACTAATACAAACTCATCCAGAAATTTTTCCATTAATTCTTCATCTGATACTTTATGTTCTGGAACAGATTCTGGCTCACCCCTGAAAATTAATGGAACTTCTTCTTCTTCAACATTCACTATCACATACATCTTATTTGTGACATTATATCTCGTCATAGTTTTCATCAACTTTCTCTTTTTAGGATGGTACTAAAGCCCGAACAACTGAGACAACGTACCGTCATACTCAGCAACCACAGGGCTTACAACCATTGGTCTTTGTGTTATCTTTAATAATTTCCTCAACTAAATCCTCCTCTTCAAATATTCTCTCAGCTATCATAGATGATTCACCAAATTCAACCATTTCAAAATTAGCTTCAGTCACATTTATCTCTACCTCAACTCCTTCTATCAGAAAAGTCTCATCTTCTTTATCAAATTCAGTATATTCTTCAATATTAAATTAGAAATCAATTTGCATACTCACCGATTCTGAAACATCTTCATATAGAATCTATCCTAGATCACGTTGAGTTACAACTGGTTCGTCAATTGTAGCACAATCACTTTCAGAAATATTTTCATCAATTTGTTTAGCTCCATATACAACAATCTGCTTATTAGAATCATGAAGCTTCCTCCTCTTCTCCTCCTCATGGTGATCATAATCGGAGTTATGATCATCATGTTTACGTTTCAAACCAGAGGCTTAAGATTTGCAAGTTTTTTTGTGCTTTGAAAATCTTTTTTATAAAGCACCTAACGCACTAACAACAGTAGCTTCCAAACTCGACATCCTTTTGTAAGGTCTTGCACTACACAGATCTATCTAGACGCGACACCGTCAACGAGTGCGGAATCCTCGTTAACGGCTTGACGGATAACACTCTCACACGGAACACGGAGACTATTACAACACTATACGGACGACGACGAACGCACCTACGCAATAATTCTCTCCGAAACAACTCTGAAAACACTGATAAACTCGAGATCGCCCTTTTGCTTAATCTCACACGAATTCTGCAAAAGTCTACTAATGATTCGACTTAATCCCTAATTATAGAGGCTCATTCGAGTTTGTCATGGGCCAAACTCGAATCAGGCCCAAGGCCCATTCGAGTTTGTCCTCTTGACACTCTCGAATCTGCCTCATAAAGCACATTCGAATTTACTACAAATTCGAAATTCATCTGATGACAGAAATTCGAATTTCACATATTATCTTTAACTTTATGTTTGAACTTATGTTTTAACTTATGTTTGAATTTAACTTTGAACTTTATGTTTGAACTTCTTGTAATACATTACACCAAGTTCAAACATACAATCAATAACTATCAAACATATATAAACACACATATATCAAACACTCGTTAATACCCAAATACTTTGTAATATTACTTGAACCAAAATGCTAGTACACTTAGACTGCTATCGTCACACAGGGTGTACCAATAGACTCCCCCTTGACGATAGCTTCTAACTAAATATTTATTTTTTGATTAAGTACTAGAACTATATATACTACTTCCTGCATATAACCCTGCATCTATACAAACTTTCACTACCTTCTCGTACTTCCTAGCATCAGATCTCCAACCTTCATGAAAGAAGATAGGCTGATCATTCAGCTTCTGTAGGTCGTCCTTCGATAGATTTATCAAATGCAGTGGATCATATACCTTCAAAATGACTTTCTCGTCTTGATCCTCTATGATAGCTTCAACAGTTTCATTATCAATGTACCACCACTTCATGTTGCTCAAAACATCTTGTGGCATCTTCTTCATTGGCACTCTCCTCAAACATTTTACAGGCTTGTATACCATTCTAGCCCATGGTCTACCTGTATGAGGATCTATTCTTGATGCATCTTCTACTCTCTTCCCAGTTCTTGGCTTGAGCCTTTCAAATTTCCCTTACCGTCCCTCTTTCTTAATAATTCTAGCAATTACTTCAGCATAAGGGTCGTCCCCAATATTTATCAGCTCTTTCCATGCCAATTCTTTCACTTCAACCTTCGGCAGAGTATTGAAAACTTTAAGCTTTCGCCTTAGGTATTGTAGACCATCTCTCCTCTTTAATATGAACAGCTGCAGTTCTCGGTCAAAGAACCATCTTATAATGCCTCCAGAGAGATTTTCTGCACTGGGAATCCTCATCTTCTTCTTCGTTTTTGGCTCCGTTTTCTTTTCTTCCTTACGGAACCACAGATTTAACAATTCAGCTCTGCTTGGCTCTCTTTCAGCCTCCTCCAGTTCTGAATCATTTACAGAAGCCAATTTGACATCATCAATATCGATTATATGTTGATCGTTTTGCTCATATTATTCTGTGACAGGTTGTGACTGAATGATTACTTCATTTACATTGTCATTTTCATCTATCACAACCTCCTCGTCAGATTTCCAATCAGCAACATCTTCTGGTACAAACTCTCCTTCTTCCAGATCCTCTATTTCATCCTCAAAATCAAATTCAAGTTCTAGTGGGTCTTCATCGATATCCATTAATGCTTCAATCATTTCATGTATCTCAGACCCTGTGACTTTTGAGGAACTCGCCTCACCTCCTGCAGCTCCCGACTGACTCGGCTCCCCCTGAATCTCAGCATGTTGAGCAGCAGAAAAATCTACTGGCTCATTATCTCTTTGTGCACTGGGATCATTGCCGTCATCATCTCCATCCCTTGGCAGCTCTTCCTGATCCCGACAAGTTGTCTCCTCCTGAGCCTTTAGGTTTTTCAATAATTGCTCAATAAGGGATCTCATTGATCGAATCTCGGCCGCCTGATCAGAAACAAAGGTTTTGAGCTCTAGGTTTTCTTCCTCAATCTTGCCCACAACTTTCTTCATTTCAGCATTCTCGTTATCTATTCTTGCATTATGAGTTTGAACTTCACCGAGAGCTTTAGTCAGACCAAAGATTTGGACTTGTTGGAAGTCGACTTTGCTTTTTAGCTCAGAAAATCGTTGGTTGTCCGTGAAAGTGGATGATGTGGATGGTATGGATTGTATGGGAGTTGGAATGATTGGCGATGGAATGTATGGTTCAACAGGTGGTGGTGGTGGTGGAATGGTTGTTTGAACGGGTGGAGGTTGAGGTATTTCTGGCTGGGAAGCAGAGGCCGAGGAAGCTCCCTGCATTAACCTATGGCGTTTGGCCGTTTGCCGATGTACCAAAGGCGCTACCTCCTCTTCTTCATAATCTGAGTCATCTGACTCCTCTAAAGATCTTTTCCTCCTAACTTCTTACTCGGTCACAACTAAACGTGAGCCATATGTCCCTATTTTGATGGACGGATCTGCAGTTATAGTATTTGGAGCCTCAACCTCAATCTCTTCGGGTTCTTCAGAATCAGAAGTTGAGACGGCTTCGCCTTCTAGCGTTGGTTGATAGTCATCTATTTGTTTAAACACATCAACTTCTCCTTCTGGAGGCTTCAATAAATCTCCAACTAATTCAGCCGTGATTTCCTCATTTGCATTCGACCTGCTGCCCAAATCTCTTGCAATGTTTGAAATATCGGATTAGCTTCAGATGGTGCACTCAAGGGGCCAGCCTCTTCCGGCTCTTGAGTTTGGCTTGTAGAAGGCCTATCTGCCTGATTTTGTCTCGCGGATGGCCTTTGTCTTCTTCTCTGTTGTTGAGGGCGTGGTTGTTGATGTCGCTGTTGCTGTGGATTTTGCTGTTGAACTTGCACCTCCCCTGCCCAGTTGGCATCTTCAGAAACTACAAAATTTGGGTCGATTACAGCACCAAATAATGGTCCCTCCACTGGGATAGCTAGCCTTCCTCGATGAGAGGAACAATCTGCAAATATCCTTTTGTCGATGACAGCAACACTCTGTATCTCATTGAGCGGTGGCAAATTTGGCAGGAAATGCCTGATCAGCATCATCACAAAGCGAGGGTAAAGCAGAAATCTTTCGCGTTCCGGAGCTGTTATTTGATGAACAAACTCTGAGAAGAACATCTCTGAAAAACTGAACTTTTGATTATAGACTAACGCGATCATCCCCGATTGGATCTTTGATACTATATACTCAAAACCAGCTTTCTTCGCAGCAAAACAGACCATGAACACATGCGCTAGATATCGCCATTGGCCGATAAGCCCACTTTTCATATATGATGACTTAGTAACATCCAGACTATATCCCATTCTCACAAAAGCTGCTTGCCTAATAGCTAATGGGAAATCTATCGGCCCGTTCTCCTGTTCTTGAGTGCCTACCTGCAGCACTTGGCGTAGCATGTCCGCTGAAAAGACCAAAGGATTACCAGCAATCCTTGTCCTCAGAACCGTTGGGGTAACAGAACAATCCACTTGCAGATGATCATAAAATTGACGCACATATGGGATAACAATTTGAATATTGTGAGATAGCGCATACGAAATTCTAGATCCCACCAAGAAATCCACCATCTGGCGGAAGGCTTGCGCCTCAGGAATAGCATGGTCAGGAGAAATAACCATGTTATGCTTTGGAACAAAAATTCTGTCCGCCATGTCTGCACAATATAGCAAATAAAATATTAGAATTATTAAAAAGAAATAAACTTGTTGAAATTCAAACTTGTTTTATTTTGAACTTGTATAAGGACAATATCCAACACTTATGAATTTCTACAAGTTTAATTAAATTTTTAATTAAATAATTCTATCAAATTCGAACAACAGATTCGAATGAACACTCATTCGAGTTTAGTGACAAACTCGAAACTGGCCAAGAACAAACTCGAAGGAGTCGGCCATTATCATCACAAAAATCCAAGATTTTAACCATGTTAGACTTAGAAAATCACATCTATTAGACCTACTAGGTTCTAATCAATGATATTTGCAGTTAATTTGACTTTTCACCGGTTAAAAGTTTGTAATTCTGAAAAACAAACTTTCTACTAATAAAACTTCAAAATCCAATAATTTTGGCCTAAATAGAGTATAAAACAACCTAAATCTTGTATAATACACTTGGTTATACCTAGATGTACTAGTAGTATCGAACCCAAATGATCAGAAACTCGACAAATAGAAAGAATTTCGAAGACGGCAAACTCGAGGAACAGATTCGAAATCGCTCAGACAAACTCGAAGGTATAGATTCGAAAGTAGGTGATTTATGACCATCACTGTTGACCTATTTATACCAACAACATTCGAGTTTGTTGCCATTCTCGAATTTACTGACAGATTCGAGGCCCTGCCATATTCGAGTTTGGCTTATACTCGAATTCAATCTGAGGCTTTTGAAAGTTTCGAAAATATTTGAAATAAATTCAACTTTTTCAACCTTTTCAAGTAACGGAATAAACTATGCCAAATCTTTTACCCTAAGCACAAGATTTTCACGCAATGTTTATTTTATTCAACTAGGAATGCATCCTCAATAATTTTTGACCTTTTTCCTAAGTAAAAAATAAAATAAAATAAATTAAATTAAATTAAAGTTAAACTTGTGAACAAAAATTAAACTTAGATTAAACTCCATTATTTAAAATTTACAACCTATACTAAATACTTAACAGAATATTTTTGACGAGTATAGTCAAAGAAAGGTTCAATCAGATAGCGATGTCGAATACGCACTTTCAGTATTTAAACTTTCACACTTAGGAATTTTTTATTCCTTTGATTCATTGGCGTGACATACATTTCTAGCCGATTGTTGGTATTATATCCCCTTTAAACATGTTACATTTCAGAATATCCCTTGGCCTTTTTATTTATCATGAAATTATCTTACGTGACTCAGCCATAGACATACTTTTATGATCAAGGCATACAGACAATGATTCTAACGTTTTGGTATTTGCAAACTTTCTTTAAAAGGCAAACAGCGGACACATGTCTGTATTTACATACAACAAAGTGTCTTAGTTTGTCTTAAGGTTTATTTTTAAAGCTAGCGAGACAGCGGTGACAGGTCTGTACCGACGTACAATAAAGCGACTTATCTTGCTAACCCGAATCAAAACAGAGGCAACAGGTCTGTACTTACGTACAACAGAGTTACATGCTTTTGACTCTCAATTCAGTATGTTTTTTTCTATGCTTTCCATTTTAAGATGTATTAGATGTTGCTATACATCCCCAAAAAGTTTGTATACCTCATTTATAATCAAAGTTTGTATGTCTCGTACATAATAAATAAGACCGATTGGTCATACATCTAAGTTAGTGACACGTTTGACTTTTTATTGAATATTTAATTAGCCTTGAAACTCCCTCTATGTATTATGCCTACCAACACATCAACTAAAATAATGTATAACACTTGGATGTTTAGGTGCATTATGTGTGAAAGCCTAAACACTTAGAGTTTGTAATGACTGTTCTAGTTTTCATCACTTTGAACCTATGCATCTAAGACTTAACTCCTTTTCTGATATTCTCTTTTTTTTTTGAACTTTTTATGATTTTCTCTCTTTTTTTTCTTTTTTTTTTTGGTTTTTCATAAGCAATAGCAAGAAAATAAAATAACCTACTAATTTACTAAAAATAGAAACTATCCTAATTTACTAGACTTACTATAAAAAGAAAGAAAGACTACTGCTATAAACGGAAATAAAAATGCTACTAAGGTCAATTCACTCTGGGTTGCGCATTCCATTTAGTTGAATCAAATATTCAAACCGTGACTTATTAAAAGCTTTGGTAAATAAATCAGCATTATTATCATCCGTTGCCACTTTTACCAACTTGATTAAGTTCTTTTCAGCACAATCACGTATAAAATGATGTCTTATGTCTATGTGCTTTGTTTTACTGTGTTTAACTGGATTATTAGTTATTGCTATAGTAGACTGGTTATCTATCCTAATAGGAGTTTGAGTGGAAGCCAAACCGTAATCCCGCAATTGTTGTTGTATCCCCAGAACCTGTGAACAACAACTACAAGCAGCAACATACTCGGCCTCGCACGTTGACACGGCTACCGATGTCTGTTTCTTGCATTGCCAGGAAACGAGTCTTCCTCCAAGGAATTGACAACCTGCAGTTGTTGACTTGCGCGTCAAGCTGCACCCTCCGTAGTCTGAATCCATGAACACCTCCAATTCCAGATCTCCCTCCGCGTGATACGAAAGTCCCAGCTTCGGTTTCGACTTGAGGTATCGTAGAATCCGCTTCACAGCTTTCATGTGCATCTCTTTCGGATTAGCTTGAAACCTAGCACAAATACACACAACAAACATAATGTCAGGTCTTGAAGCAGTTAAATACATAAGTGATCCAATCATGGCCCGATATAACGTCGGATCCACATCGGTATCACTTTCAGTACCCGGTCCAAGATTGTGATTCACTTGAATCGGCGTGCTGAAATGTGCTGTCAGTTTCGTCCCTTCCATCCCGAAGCGCTCTAATATGTCATAGACATACTTCGTCTGATGGATAAACATTCCTTCCTTCTTCTGGTCAACTTGCAACCCCAAAAAGAAATTCAACTCACCCATTGCACTCATCTCGAATTTTTACTTCGTCACCATCTCAAAATCTTTGCACATTTTCTCGTCTGATGATCTAAAGATGATATCATCGACGTACACTTGTCCCAAGATGAAGTGTTCTCCCTTTCTCTTTACGAACAATGTACTATCTATCCTACCTCTTTCAAACCCATTTTCTAACAGATGGTTGGTCAGAGTCTCGTACCATGCCCTTGGTGCTTGATGCAATCCATACAGAGCCTTATCTAATCGATATACTCTGTCTGGATATTTTGGATCTGTAAACCCGGGCGGCTGTTCTACATACACCAGTTCCTTCATTTTCCCATAGAGGAAAGCACTCTTAACGTCTAGCTGATATACCTTGAAGCCCTTGAAGGAAGCAAAAGCCAGAAACAAACGAATTGCTTCCAACCTTGCTACTGGCGTGAACACCTCATTGTAATCGATTTCCTCCTCTTGGTTGAAACCCTTTACAACTAACCTAGCCTTGTTGTGAGTGACTATACCCCGATCGTCTCTCTTGCACTTAAAAACCCATTTGGTTTCTATTGCTATTTCCCCCCAAAACATGGTAGGAAGCTTTGAATCCGAAAGCATGGTCCTTGCAGCCTCAATCAATGTCCTGTTCTTTCGTTCGGCCACCCCATTTTGTTGTGGCTCATAGGGTGCACTAAATTGATGCACTATGCCCTTTGATAGGCAATATACACCAATTACAGTGTTTTAAAATTCAGTTCCATTATCACTACGAATCCTTTTAACCCTTGTTCCCTAGGAATTCTCCACTTGGTCTAAGAACCCGATGAGCTTGGAAGCCGTCTCGTCCTTTGTACCTAGAAAGAAAACCCAAGAAAATCGTGAGTAATCGTCAGTGACAACAAAACAATACCAACTACCACCTATACTTCTTTTGTTGATTGGTCCAAAGACGTCCATATGCAGCAAATCGAATGTGGTAGTGATGGAGTTCTGAGTCTTGGACTTGTGTGCCTTCTTATGTTGTTTGCCCTTCTCGCATGGTAGACACTTATCCTCGAACTGAAAACTCTTCATAGGCACACCTTTCACTAACCCATGTTTTGTAACATAATTCATCTTTCTCAGGTGCAAGTGTGCCATGCGTCTGTGCCACAAAACTGATTCCGTCTCCGAAGCTTTAGATAACAAACAGATTGGACCCATCGAAGTTTCCGGCTTGTTCATATCGAGCATGTACAAGTCATTCTTCCTTGGAGCCCGCATCAATATCCACTCTTCTGGAATCTTGAACCCCGGTTTTAGCACCAACGCTTCAGTATCAGTGAACAGCACTGAATTCTTTTTATCACAGATTTGAGAGACACTAATGAGATTGTGAACCAGTTTATCAACGTGATAAACTTGATCCAACTTGATCGTCCCATTAGTGACCACTCCAGTACCCGTGATGTTTCCTCCCTTATTTCCGGCGAATGATACAAATCCCCGGTTCCCACCCTTGAAGTCTGTAAAGAGACTTCTTTCCCCTGTCATGTGCCTGGAGCATCCACTGTCGACGAACCATTTGTTGTTTAGACCTGTGGTGATCTCCTGCACATGAAAGAAAATAGGTTAGTTATCACGGGGAACCCAAGCCATAACTGACTTGGTTATACCATTCTCGTCCACATACGTAAACTCTTTCAAATACCCATCTCGTCTTTCAGGTGACTTGGGTCGTTGAACTGGAGTTTGTTGTGATGCCGAGTGATTTAAGTTCACTCTTTGCCTTTGAGTAGGCATTTGCTGTGGAGCTCTTGAATAATTACGATTATATTGCATTTCAGATTGTTATCCCTGAGCTCTACCCGGTGTTTGATGTCTATTAGGAGTGTGTGACCTAACCGGAGTGTAAGCTCTGCTAGGTGTTGTACTCCTATATTGTTGTTGAGGTCCAGACCTAGATTGACTAATGACTCGATTCGGTGAATTAGTCCTAATCATTTCTTTTGGTCCACCTCTCACCGGTAATTTTTTCACAGCCTGTTTTGGTGTAGCCTGCACAGTTTTCTCGGTACTCTGAGAACTACTAGTGCTCGCCACACTTGTTGAAGGCTTAGATTGTTCTGGCTTCCCTGTCTTAGGTGTAATGTCAACTTTCCTATGCGGACAGTTAGAAGCAACATGCCCCCTTTCGTGACATCTAAAGCAAGACATCTTGTCAATAGACTTCTTGTGTGTGCCCTTGGACTTAGGTGTCTCACTAGTGTCTGGTTCTTTTTGTGCATCTATAGCGACTGGTTCATCATCCTGATCATTAAAATCAATTTTATGTTTTCCAACAGGTGTTTCACTAGAGGAGGACATAAATTTGACTTTCTTAATCTTGACTTTTGTATCAGTCACCTTAGGTGTAATTTCTTTTACAGGTTCAGACACTGGTTCAGGTATTTCCTCTAAGTCTAGTGATTTCTCAGTTTTCTCCTGAGGTTGAGGCACATGGTTGTCATTAAATGGTGGAGGAATCTCATGAAATCCTAGACCTACTGGCTTTTTAGATTGGCGTTGTGCATCTAAAACTTTCCCTAGGTTAATACTTGAGTTCCTAAACTTTTCAAGTTTACTATTGGCCTCAGCTACCTTCACCTTAGATTCAGCTAGCTCTACTTCTTTGATTTTAAGATCTTTGGTCAAAGCCTCTACATGCTCATACATCAGTTCTAATCTAACACACTGCTCACTCAGCTTGTCTTTTAGAACTATGACATCTTGTGCATCAGCCTTAAGCTTATCCCTAAGATCTTGCTTAATATCAATCAGGCTAGCATTATCTGATTTTAATGATTCATTTTGAGCAGTACATTTTTATGTGTTTCTAGTACTAAATTTAACCTATCGTTAGAAGTAGCACATAAAACACACAAATCATGGAAAAGAGAGAAATTCAGGCTTACCTTTGTATGATCTGTTTCAACATTGGCCATTTGAGCGGCAAACTCCAGAAGCGTCTGATCATCCGACTTCTCCACCCACATCGGACTGGTTTCATGTTGACTGCTGTCCCCTGTGTTCTGCTCTGTTTCTTCACATCCATTCTCAATTAGTTCAGCCATAAAGGCTCTAGCGTTTGATTTTGGATGTGTGCTCCAGTCGTAGGTACCGTCCAGCTGTCTGTCTGATGTGACGTTAGACAACAGACCAGCTATATTTGCTTGACTGGTTGAGGTGCTCGGAAGATATCTCTGTTGTGATTGGTTCTGATACTGTCCATTATTCTGATTCTGCCCTTGGTAATTTTCTACCTTCGGTCGCTGACACTCTCTAGCGAAGTGTCCTAAGCCTTGACAGTTGTAGCATTTGACCTTGGACTTATCGAAGCCAATCCCTTGGTTATTCATATTCAGATTTCTTCATGTGTGTTTGATGAATCGCTTAACCCGTTGAGTTACCATGGCCAGCTGCCATTTGAGATCCATCTCCTCAAGGTCATCAGGGTCTACCTGATCGTAATCCGCATCCTAGAGAGCAGGATCGTTGATTTTACCTTGAACGCAGTTTCCATATGCGACCACAAATGAAGCCAATAAATTCAAATGGTCTTCGGCCCTGAGATGTGGATGCCGATGTTGCCTGATGTTGCTGTTCTTCTGGTCTACCAAACCCTAAGAAAGCTCTATTCTGTGCGTCTTCAGTCTCTGCCGGTGACGACGTTTCTCCCGTGAAAAAGGCTGTAGTTGTCTTCATTTCAGCTGTCACTGAAGGTTTTGATTTTCCTAAATACATTGCTGGATTTTGGACTTGTTCATAATCCATTTCTGCCTTCAGTAACTCAAAATGATATGCCCGCAGCGTTCCCACCACATCCTCCAGAGATTGAGTATAGTATTTATCCTCATCAAGCTGAATCATGGCCACGTACATCGCCCATTTGGCCGGTAAAGCATCCAGAAGCTTATTATTCTTTTCAGTGTCGCTATACTCAATGTCATGACTTTCTAGCTCAGTCAGAAAATGATAAAAACGTGTGACAGTGTCGTCCAGCTTTTCATCCTTCAAGCCTTGAAGATCGCAAATTGTTGCTTAAGCATCTCCATACGCTTCCTCCGAACCCTCGGGTTACCCTCATACCTCTTTTCCAACGACTCCCAAAGCTCTTTCGATGTCTTTTGATTACAGAAAGTGTGCAGTATGTCCTGAGGTAATACCATTCGTATGATAGCGTATGCGCGGTTCTCTGCTTCAAACAACTTTTTGTCATCGTCCTTCATTTTAGAATACGTGACAACCTTCTGTCGTCCCTCTATCTCAGCTGTCGGTGGAATGTATCCCTCGTCGATATATATCCACATACGCATGTCGTTGAATCACACAAAGTCAGCAAACCGATCCTTCCACCAGTAATAGTCTTCAAGATTCATCAGTTTAGGTGGAGTATTTGCTTTTCCGACCTCGTGATCCATTTCCAGAAACCGTTGCAGATTGGTCATTATTTCAAAGGTAATTGAATTTTAACTTAATTAATTTAATTCGAAATTAATTTAAATTAATGCTTTCGAATTTAGGTAAATTCGAATATAATTAAGTTTAAACCTATTTGGGATTAAATTCGAGTTAAGTACTTAAATCCAATTAAATTCGAAATATGGGACAAATTCGAAGGGCTCCAAACTCGATTGTCCAAGTAAACTCGAACCACAGACAAAATCGAAGTCCAAGGTAAACTCGAATATCCTATTCGACTTTAGGCCAGAGTCGAAGCCTAGAGCAAACTCGAAACCACTAAACTCGAAATCACTCTTTAGGAAACTCGAAAGGAGCGTGTTTTTGATCAAACTCGAAAATTGGTAAAACCCTAATTACTCCTAACAGATTCGAGCGCCGCAAATTCGAGAAACGGCTAATACCTCGAGTTTTTAACGTTTTGCAGATTAAATCAATATTTTTACAAGCAAAAATACTGATTTCGATCAAAAACGTGAAAAAAACAACACATTATTTCCCGGATTCCAATTTGATAAGGTCGAAAGATCCAAAAACTTGTGAGATTAACCGTCCAAAAGCGTCAAGAAACCTAGGATGTATATTTATGAACACGAAGAGCACGAAGAACACCCCTTAGTCTCTGATACCACTTGTAAGGTCTTGCACTACACAGATCTATCTAGACGCGACACCGTCAACGAGTGCGGAATCCTCGTTAATGGCTTGACGGATAACACTCTCACACGGAACACGGAGACTATTACAACGCTGTACAGACGACGAAGAACGCACCTACGCAATAATTCTCTCCGAAACAACTCTGAAAACACTGATAAACTCGAGATCACCCTTTTGCTTAATCTCACACGAATTCTGCAAAAGTCTACTAATGATTCGAGTTAATCCCTAATTATAGAGGCTCATTCGAGTTTGTCATGGGCCAAACTCGAATCAGGCCCAAGGCCCATTCGAGTTTGTCCCCTTGACACTCTCGAATCTGCCTCATAAAGCACATTCGAGTTTACTACAAATTCGAAATTCATCTGAAGACAAATTCGAATTTCACATATTATCTTTAACTTTATGTTTGAATTTAACGTTGAACTTTATGTTTGAACTTCTTGTAATACATTACACCAAGTTCAAACATACAATCAATAACTATCAAACATATATAAACACACATATATCAAACACTCGTTAATACCCAAATACTTTGTAATATTACTTGAACCAAAATGCTAGTACACTTACACTGCTATCGTCACACAGGGTGTACCAACACCTTTCATTCATGTTTACAAACTAGTCTTCACCGTAACTCGTCAATTCAACATTAGAATCAAACTAGTCTGTTTCAGGCTCAGTGGCAGTGGCTTTGCCTTTCAACAACCTTTGAATATTCGACATTTGTTTGTTAGATTGTATTTTAATTGATGGAAACAAAGTCTAGGGGTTGTTTTGTATTTCTTTAATAGTTATGAAATATGTATAAATAGCAGGTTTGACTTTCAATAGAAATAGATTTCTGACATTTCACTTTTGTACGGAAGAAAGCAGAGTTGATTTGGAATTATTCTCTCAGCATTTGTAATCGACATTCTCTGCTATTCAATCATTTGGTTAGTAGTTTTGATTACAGAATTGTTATTGTTCTTGATTTGTTGTTTGATTGATAGGAAACTATAATTCACAATTGGTATCAGAGCTTTAGGGGTGAACAATTTGATTCTGAGATTGAATTTTTTTTCGATATCGTTACTGTTCTTGAACTTTTTTTTTCGAAAAACCCTAAAATCACTAAGGGTTTTTAATTTGTTGATTATAGAAAGTGAAAATTGGATCAAAGGTACAAGATCAAAAGTCGAATCAATTGATTATAAACTTGAATTGATTCACCAAACACAGAAAATGATCTAGGCATTTTTGTCAAATTTTGAAAAACACAAAAACGAACACTGTTCTATTGAAAAAGTCCAACCTAGATCTATTTTTGCACAAAGGTGTTTCACAAAAAGTGTTTGTATTCAAAATCCTCACCTTCGATTGCAAATTGAGTGAAAATTGTCAAATTTTTGAATTTAAATTGAATTTCAGACTTGAAAAATCTGAAAATATTAAGAAACTCGAAATACACATATCATATGTGTCATTCGAATTGAAGACTTGTGTCAATCGAGTTGACAACCTGTGTCAATCGAGTTGGACATTAAGTTGATTCGAGTTTGAGTGAGAGATCAATCGAGTTTATGAGAAGTTTGAATTCTAATCGTGTTTCAAAGAAGACAACTTCGAGTTTCACATAAGAGTTGATCGAGTTTCCCACCAAAACCATTCAAGTTTAATTCTAAACTCATTTGAGTTTAATTCCAAACTCATCCAAGTTTAATCACAAACTCATTCGAGTTTCATTTCAAATCCATTCGAGTTTCATTTCAAATCCATTCGAGTTTATTACCAAACTCATTCGAGTTTGATTCCAAACTCATTCGAGTTTAACTACAAACTAATTCGAGTTTAACTACAAACTCATTCGAGGTTCACTTCAAACACATTCGAGTTTCACTCTAAACTCATTCGAGTTTCACATTACACTCATTCGAGTTTCATACTTAGATCATTCAAGATACATACAAACATTATTCGAGATTTTTGTTACAATATATCAACATCAAGTATACTCAGTCTCTGATTCAAGTTGATTATTGTTACTAACAAGTTACTGTGTTGTAGATTCCAGTTGATCATTTCAGTACTAATCTGTGTTTCAAAGTTTGATCAACTTTCAACTGTTGATCAAAATTTTCAATCTCAATCAAAGTTCATCAGATCTTGGACAGTTTCCCATATATCAATCAATATGTCTAAAGACGCTCTGGCAGTGGGATCAGAAACCAAACTCCCAATTCTATACAGGGGTGAATATGTTCAATGGAGGGAGAGGTTTCTTGAATTCATTAGCTTTCATGATTTATCAGAAGAGATGCTGAAATCCGTAACCGAAGGACCAACCACTTTCATGGAAACAATCCCAGGAGTACCAACCGGTAATCCCCCAATTCCACCAAGGACAGTCGAGGTCACCAACCTGACTGAGGCCCAAAAGAAGACAAAATTAGGGGATAAAACTGCCAGGAAGTTACTTCTGATATCCATCCCCAATGATATTTACACATGCCTCACAAACACAAAAACTGCCAAGTCAATTTGGGACGAAGTGTGTAAACTGATTAGGGGATCTGACAGAGCTGCCACAAACAGGGCTTGAAACAGCCTAATGACATTTGAAAATTTCAGAGCCCGTGAAGGAGAACTACTGGAAAACACTTACCTAAGGTTTGTGAATTTGGTTAGTGAAATGAAACGAAATGGAGTGACAAAGTCCAATCTGGACATAAATGTCAAATTCCTAAATGTTCTGAATCCTGAATGGGAGAAATATGCTATGATTATCCAGCAAACAAAGGATATTGAAGAAATGGATTTTCATATGATATTTGATAACCTCAACAACTATCAAGAGGTTGTGTTGAGCAAAATATCAGGAAAGAAGAAAGCCGAGAAAGAAACTGCTGATCCATTGGCTCTATTGGCAGAGAAAAAGTACAAATACAAAATGAAGAAGGAGAAAAGAGCCGTAGTCAGCAGTACAACTTCCGAATCAGAATCCTCCGATTCATCTACTGATTCAGAGATAGAAGAAATGAAAAAGTAGATGGCACTGCTAACAAAAGCATTTCAAAAGAAATTCTACAGAAAGCCAACCAACAATAACATGCGCTACAAAACAGGGTCGAGGAAAATCGAGAAGAAGGACAAATATGAGAAATCTGGAGAAAGCAGTGGAAGAAAGACTGACAAATATGAAAAGTCAGACAAGTCATCAAAGAAAGATTCAGAACAGAAATGTTACAACTGTGGAAAACCATGTCATTATGCTCGAGAATATAGATCCCAGTAGTCAAAAACTCAGACTACTATACGAGAAAGGCTCTCTTAGCCAAATAAAAAGAGTCTGGCAAAGCTCTTATGGCGGAGGATGACCACTGGTTGCAGTTATCAGAAGATGAAGATATTTTGGAAGAAGATGCTCATATTTGCCTCAAATCAGAAATCTTCAATGAGTCAGAACTGAGTGAATCAGCATTAATAGCTGAAGATGAAGTATGGGTTGGATTAACGGATGAAGAGGATGCAGAAAGACATGAATCTGAGGAGGAAAAGACAGAAGAAGTTGCATTGATGGCAACTGGCAAAAATGAGGCTGAAAATGATGAAGATTCAGAATCTGAAAGATCAGATGGTTCAGATAAGCCGGAGGTAGATTCTAATTCTGACTCTGATATTGATGAATCATGTGTACTAGAAGAAAAACTAACTCATATGGCCTTTATGCTTAAAAAGTTTGAAATATCTTTAAAGGCGGAAAAGAAAAATGCTCATTCGTTGGAAAACAAACTTCGTAATGAACATAACTTAGTTTTAGACTTTTCCAAAGATAAAGCATTAGCTATACGAGCAGTTTCAGATTTACAAGATAAGGAAAGAAAACTACAAAGCAATATACTTAATGTTAATCACAATATATCTGATTGTAAGGTCTACCACTACTAGATCTATCTAGACGCGGATCCGTGAACGAGTGCGGAATCCTCGTTAACGATTAGACGGACAACTCTCAACTACGAAACACGGAGACTATCAGAGGCTGAACGAACGACACACGAACGATCCTACGAACTGATTCTCTCCGAAACGGACCTAAAGCTGATGATAAACTCGAGATCGCCTTAAGCTTAATTCCTCATGAATTCTGCTAAAAGTCTGCTAATGACTCGAGTCTATCCCTAATTATAGACCCTGATTCGAGTCTGATGTGGGCCAAACTCGAATCTGGCCCAAGGCCCATTCGAGTCTGTCCACAAGGACATTCTCGAATCTGGGCACATTCGAATCTAAGGCTACATTCGAATCTATCACAGATTCGAATGTCTACCCTTATATAATTCGAATCTAGCCAAAACACTTAAACACCTAAGTGTTGAAACTTATGTTTTTACCTTATGAATGAGTTTATCTTTGAACTTTATGTTTGAACTTCTTGTAATATGTTACATCAAGTTCAAACACACAATCAATAACAGTCAAACATATATAAACATATATATCAAAACACTCGTTAACTCTCAATACTCTGAATATTACTTAACCCAAAATGTTAGATCGATTAGACTGCTATCGTCACACAAGGTGTACCAACAGACTCCCCCTTGACGATAGCTTCTAATTATTTACATCAAATTTAAGTACTAGAACTATATATACTACTGCCTGCATATAAACCAGCATCTATACAAACTTTAACTACCTTTTGGAATTTCCTAGCTTCAGATCTCCATGCTTCAATAAAGAAGATGGGCTGATCATTTAGCTTCTTCAGGTCATCCTTTGATAGATTTATCTGTAAGGTCTACCACTGCAAGATCTATCTAGACGCGGATCCGTGAACGAGTGCGGAATCCTCGTTGACGGTTAGACGGACAACTCTCAACCACGAAACACGGAGACTATTAGACGCTGAACGAACGACACACGAACGATCCTACGAACTAATTCTCTCCGAAACGGCACTCACCTAGCTGATAAACTCGAGATCGCCTTAAGCTTAATTCCTCACGAATTCTGCTAAAAGTATGATAATGACTCGAGTCTATCCCTAATTATAGACCTTGATTCGAGTCTGATATGGGCCCAACTCGAATCTGGCCCAAGGCCCATTCGAGTCTGTCCACAAGGACACTCTCGAATCTAGCCTTCATTCGAATCTGAGGCTACATTCGAATCTATCACAGATTCGAATGTCTACCTTTGTGTAATTCGAATCTAGCCAAATTACTTAAACACTTAAGTGATGAAACTTATGTTTTACTTATGTTTGAGTTAATCTTTGACCTTTTTGTTTGAACTTCTTGTAATATGTTACATCAAGTTCAAACACACAATCAATAACAGACAAACACATATAAACATATATATGCAAACACTCGTCAAAAACACAATGCAATATCAATTAGACTGCTATCGTCACACAGGATGTACCAACAGACTCCCCCTTGACGATAGCTTCTAATAAATCACACAATTGTTTTAAGAACTTTGTTTATTTATTGATTCAAAATACTACCAGCATACAAACCTTTCTCGACACATACTTTGACTACATTTTCATACTTACTTGCTTCACCGTCCATATGTGTGTCACTGGAGATCTTACAATTATACAAAATCTGAAGATCTTCTTTGGAGAGGTTTACCAGGTGAAGCGGGTCGTAGACTCTAAGAATGACTTTTTCTTCAAAATCCTCCATGACTGCTTCCCCGGTCTCAGTGTCGGCGTACCACCAATGTAAATTCTGCAAAACATTCTGTGGCATTCGCTTTAGAGGCACTTTCCTCAGACATTTAGCTGGTTTGTAATGAATCCTCATCCACGGTCGTCCAGCTAGAGGATCTATACGTGACTAATCCTCTACTCTTCTCCCGACCCTTGGATTCAAACGCTCGAATTTCCTTGATCTCCCCTCCTTTCTTATGATTCTTTCAATTACGCTCGCATAGGGATCATCGCCAATGTTTATCAAATCTTTCCATGCTAGCGTAGTGATTTCGATCTTTGGCAGGGAGTTGAACGCTTTTAATGTTCGCCTCATGTACTGAAGCCCATCTTTTCTTTTAATTACAAAAAGTTGCAGATCTCTGTCAAAGAACCAACTTAAAATTCGCTCAGACAGCTTCCCAGTACCCGGCACTCTCATTGTCCTCTTAATCGCTAACTCCTTCTCTTCAGCCCTGAACCATAGATTTCTTTTTTCTTCATTAGTTAGCTCTCTTGCAGGTTCTTCTGTCGATGGCTGAGGATTCAATGCAGCATTTACTATATCTACATTGACAATTCTATTTCCATCAATCATGTAGGTATCGGTAATAGGATTCTGCTGCACAACTATCTCATCAGCTTCATCATCCTCATCAGCGACTACCTCATCATCTGACTGCCAATCCACTATCTCTTCTGGCACAAACTCGCCTTCTTCCAGCTCTTCATCTTCATTATCAAAACCTACATCCAGAGGATCATCATCGAGATCCATAAGCGCTTCAGTCATCTCACTGATTTCAAAGTCTGTAGGCTGTTTTGATGAACTAACTTCTCCCATTTCTCCTTCACCTTGACTAGGCTCCCCCTGAACTTGTGTAACTTGAGCTGCAGGAAAATCTACAGACTCATTTTCTTTATTTGCACCGGGATCATTGCCTTCATCATCATTATCTCTTCGCTGCACCTCCTGATCCTTACAACTTGTCTCCCCCTGAGTTTGTAGATTTTTCATAAGTTGCTCAAGGAGGGACCTCATTGATCGGATCTCTGAAGACTGATCAGCAATAAAAGATTTTAACTCTGTGTTTTCGTCCCTTACATCTTCCACAATTTTCTTCAGCTCGGCATTATCTCTATCAAGATTTGCATTATGCTCCTGGAGCTCGCCTACAGCCTTTGTGAGGGTTAGGATTTGAACATGCTGAAAGTCAACACGTCCCTTGAGTTGCATGAACCTTTGATTTTCAGTATAAGCGGCTGAGGTAGATGGAATGGTCTGAATGGGAGATGGGATGAATGGTGGTGGAATGTATGGCTCATGATGCTGAGGTGGCGGTGATGGTGGAGCTGTGGCTTGTGGTTGGGTTTGGGGTTGAGGCTGTTGGGCTTCAGATTCTGATGTTGCCCCTTGCATGAACCGGTGACGCTTGGCTCGCTGCCTAGTCACCAGGGGAACAACTTCCGCCTCTTCGAAGTCTGAGTCTTCAGATTCCCTTTCATCTCTCCTCCTCGATCCTGCTGCTTCATTCACAATCAACCTAGATCCATAGGTTCCGATTTGAATTCCGGGATCTGCAGCCACTGATTCAGGAGCTTCAACCTCCTGCCCATCCAAATCATCTGAGTCTGATTCTGATGATGTCAAGCCTTCATCAGCCCTTTCTGGCTCATACTCCTCTACATCTCTAAATACATCATCTTCATCTTCTGGGGGACTAAGCAGCTCACCCACTAATGCTGCGGCAACGTCTTCATTTGCATGGGGACCAGATGCCCATATTTCCTCTAGTGTTTGAGCAATCTGCTCAGATTCAGGAACTGCACTTGAAGGCCCTGCTTCCTGTGCTTGGGGCTGCTCGCTCGTAGAAGGCCTTGATGCCTGGATTTGACTCGCGGCTGGTCTCTGACGGCGTCTTTGAACTCGTGGCTGTTGTTGTTGTTGACGTTGTTGTTGTTGTTGTTGTTGTGGAAACTCAACGACCCCTGCCCAGTTGGCATCTTCCGGGGCGTGAAACTTCCTATCCACAATAGCACCGAACAATGGACGAGCAACAGGAACATCCAATTTTCCTCGGTGTGAGGAACAATCAGCGAAAATCCGTTTGTCCATGATGTTAACACTCAGAGAGTCTTTTGACGGCGGCAAGTCTGGCAAGAAATGCCTAATCAGCATCATAATGAATCTAGGGTACAGCAAAAATCTTTCCCTCTCTGGAGCCGCAATCTGATGAACGAACTCCGAGAAGAACATCTGCGAAAAGCTAAACTTCCGATTATACACCAATGCAATAACCCCAGATTGGATCTTTGACACTATGTAATCAAATCCAGCTTTCTTCGGCGCAAAACAGACCATGAATACGTGCACCAAGAATCTCCATTGCCCAATCAGGCCACTCTTCATATACGACGACTTCGCAACATCCAAACTGTATCCCATCCTCAGAAACGCAGTCTGCCTAATACTTAACGTGAAGTCAATAGGCCCATCTTCTTGTTCCTGAGATCCCAACTGCAGAACCTGACGCAACATGTCTGCAGAGAAGACTAACGGCTGTCCAGCGATTCTCGTTCTTAGAACTGTCGGGGTGACAGTGAAATCAACTTGTAAATGGTCGTAAAACTGCCGCACATATGAAATAACAATTGGGATGTTATGGTATAGAGCAAAGCTAATCCTAGATTCAGCTAGGAAATCCAAAACTTGGCGATATCCCTGCGCTTCAGGGATATTATTGTCGGGATTAAGAACCATATTATGCTTTGGAACAAAAGCTCGAACCGCCATTTCTGCACAATAAACAAAACTGTTAGACTCATTAAAAATCAATAAACTTGTTTTATTTTGTACTTGTTTAAGTACAGAATCTAACACAATTAAATTTCTACAAGTTTAATAAAATTTAAATTAAACAGTACAAAAAAACAATAGATTCGAAAATAACAGATTCGAAGTGTCCATATTGAGTGTTATGGACAGATTCGAATTGTCCCTATTCGAGTCTAATGGACAGATTCGAAGATCATGGTCATCTCGAATCTAATGACAGATTCGAGAAACCCATGAACAGATTCGAAGGAAATGAACAGACTCGAAATGCCGACTGCCAATATGTCAACAAAAACACAAGGTTTTAACCATTTTGAACTTAGTAAATCACATACATTAGTTCAACTAGGTTCTAATCATTGATTTATGCTTTTAATTTGATCTTTTATATGTCCAAACTTGGTAATTTAGCAAAAACCCTATTTCGACCTATAAAACTTCAAAATTTGACGATTTAGTCTAAAATTGTGCATAAAACTACACAAATCTTGTACAATCCGGTTGATTATACCTAGATGTATCTGTAGAATCGAAACACCAAGTAAGAGACTCGACAAAATGTCGTTTAGGAGGATTACGATAGACTCGAAGAACAGATTCGAAATCGCCTTTAGACTCGAGTGTGTTAGATTCGAAAACAGTAAGTCTTAAATGACTTCACTGTTGACCTATTTATACCACCAACCCTCGATTCTAAGCATAGATTCAAATCTACTGACAGATTCGAAGTACTTCCTTATTCGAGTCTGTCTTAGATTCGAAACCACCAATACTTAGAAAAATTTCGAAAATTTTGAAATAAATTCAACTTTTCCAACCTTTTCCTACGGTATCGTGTAACCAGATAAACTATGCCAATTCTTTTACCCTAAGCTCAAGATAGTTCACGCATTGTTTACTTTATCCAACTTTGAATGCACCCTCAGTAACTTTTGACCTTTTACCTAAGTAAAAATTAAACTAAACTAAAATAAAATAAACTAAGGTAAAAATAAAAAAAAATAAAAATAAAATAAAATTTTAACCAAAAAATTTATTCTAGACTTAAGCTATAAAAAAGTTACAAGCTAAGCTAAATACTAAACAACATATTTTTGATGAGTATAGTCTAAGAGAGGTTCAATCAGATAGCGATGTCTGATACTAACTTTCAGTACTTAAACTTTCACACTTAGGAATTTTTGATTCCTTTGATTGTTTGTCGTGACACCCTTATTTAGCCAATTGTTGGTATTTTACCCCGTTAAACATTCTACATTTCGGAATATCCCTTGGCCTTTTTATTTATCAGGAAATTATCTTACGTGACTCAGACATAGACATACTTTTATGATCAAGGCACACAGACAAAGATTCTAACTTGTTGGTATTTGCAAACTTTCTTTAAAAGACAAACATCGGACACAGGTCTGTATTTTCATACAACAAAGTGTCTTAGTTCGACTTAAGGTTTATTTTTAAAGTTAGCAGACAGCGGTGACAGGTCTGTACTGACGCACAACAAAGCGACATATCTGCTAACCCGAATCTAAACAGAGACAACAGGTCTGTACTTACGTACAACAGAGTTGCATGTTTTCGACTCTCAGTTACATATGATATTTCTATTCTTTCCATTTTTAGATGTATTTGATGTTGCCATACATACCCAGAAAGTTTGCATACCTCATTTAGACTCAATGTTTGTATGTCTTGCACATAAAAATTAAGACCGATTGGTCATACATCTAAGATAGTGACACGCTTGACTTTTTCTAGATTATTTTATTAGCCTTGAGATTCCCTATATGTATTATGCCTACCAACATATCAAACTAAATAAAGTATAACACTTAGGATTTAGTTGCATTATGTGTGAAAGCCTAAATACTTAGAGTCTGTAACGACGGTGCTAATTTTCGTCACTTTGAACCTATGTATCTAAGACTTAACTCATTTTCTGATATTCTCTTTTTTTTGTATTTTTCTGATTTTCTCTCTTTTTTCTTTTGTTTTTCATAAGAAAAGCAGTAAAATAAGCTAACCTACTAACTTACTAAAAATAGAAACTTACTAAAAATAGAAACTTTCCTAAATTAGCAGATTACTGAAAAGAAAGAAATACTACGACTCTACAATAAAATAAACTTACTACTACTAAGGTCAAATTACTCTGGGTTGCGCATTCCATTCAGTTGAATTAAATACTCAAACCGTGACTTATCAAATGCTTTGGAAAATAGATCTGCATTATTATCTTCTGTTGCCACTTTTACCAGTTTGATTAAGTTCTTTTCAGCACAATCACGAATAAAATGATGCCTTATGTCTATGTGCTTTGTTTTGTTGTGTTTGACTGGATTATTAGTTATAGCAATAGTAGATTGATTATCTATCCTAATTGGAGTTTGAGTGTAAGCCAAACCGTAATCCCGCAATTGTTGTTGTATCCACAGAACCTGTGAGCAGCAACTACCAGCAGCAACATACTCGGCCTCGCACGTTGACACGGCTACCGACGTTTGTTTCTTTCATTGCCAGGACACCAGTCTCCCTCCTAGGAACTGACAGCCTCCAGTCGTTGATTTGCGCGTCAAGCTGCATCCTCCGTAGTCAGAATCTGTGAACGCCTCCAACTCTAGATCTCCCTCCGCGTGATACCAAAGTCCCAGCTTCGGTTTCGACTTGAGGTATCGTAGAATCCGCTTCATAGCTTTCATATGCATCTCCTTCGGATTCGCTTGAAACCTTGCACAAATACAAACAGCAAACATAATATCAGGTCTTGAAGCAGTTAAATACATAAGTGACCCAATCATGGCCCGATATAAAGTCAGATCCACATCGGTATCACTTTCAGTACCCGGCCCGAGATTGTGATTCACTTGAATCGGCGTGCTGAAGTGGGCAGTCAACTTAGTTCCCTCCATCCCAAACCGTTCTAATATGTCATAGACATACTTAGTTTGATGGATAAACATCTCTTCCTTCTTTTGGTCAACTTGTAACCCTAAAAAGAAATTTAACTCCCCCATGGCACTCATCTCGAACTTATACTTCATCACCTTCTCGAAATCTTTGCACATCTGTTCGTCTGATGATCCAAAGATGATATCATCGACGTACACTTGTACCAAGATAAAGTGATCGCCCTTCCTCTTAACAAACAAGGTACTATCTATCCTACCCCTTTCAAAACCGTTCTCTAACAGATGGTTGGATAGAGTCTCATACCATGCCCTAGGTGCCTGATGTAATCCGTATAGAGCCTTATCTAAGCGATATACTCTATCAGGATATTTTGGATCTGTAAATCCGGGTGGCTGTTCTACATACACCAACTCCTTCACTTTCCCATACAGGAAAGCACTCTTAACATCTAGTTGATAAACCTTAAAGCCTTTGAAGGAGGCAAACGCTAGAAACAACCTAATGGCTTCCAGCCTTGCTACTGGTGCAAAAACCTCGTTGTAATCGATTCCCTCCTCTTGGTTGAAACCCTTTACAACTAACCTCGCCTTGTTGCGCGTGACTATACCCCGATCGTCTCTTTTGCACTTAAAAACCCATTTGGTTCCTATTGCAATCTCCCCTCGAGGTAACGGAACTAACTCCCACACTTCTAGTTTCCTAAATTGCGAAAGTTCTTCCTGCATCGCTTCAACCCAGGAGTTATCCTTAAGTGCCATTTGCACATTTTTGGGCTCTACTTGCGATATGAAACACGAATATAGACATGTGTGATATGCCTCGGAGTCGTTTATCATCGACAACAACACAGTGTTGTTATTTACACTACTCCGAGTCCTCACACCCTCGTTAGGATTTCCTATGATGCTTTCTATTGGATGGTTCTTGTTAATCCTAGAGGTCTCTATATCATCAACTCTTAGATTATCTCCTAAGTTGGATCCTATTTCACCTAATGGGGGAATAGGCTCAGCTTCTACATTTTCCTCCTCACGGACATTTTCCTCAGAGTTGGAACTCGATGCTTGAGTCTGATTCTCAGTGGTAGGTGCCTCTTGATCAGCAACTTCTGGAGACCCATCTTCAGTCGCAGTAGGCTCTGATGTAGATTCGAACGTGGTCCTCGGAAAGATTTGGCCTTCGTCATTTAGGTGCAACGTCGCCATGTCTTTTTCGATTGTACCTGCATTATCATCCAAAGGAATGTTAAATGACTCAAACAATTTATCATAGTCAAATAACCATTCCGGACCAGTTTGGGGTTCATGTGTATAACTTGTGACTTCAATATTATACACAATCTCCACAGTACCACTCGTTTTGTTAAAAACCCGTTTGTTTGGTGAGTTTGGCACATAACCTAGGAAATATCCTTCGTCAGCCTTTTCACCAAACTTCGGTTGATGTTTTGTTCTTAAAAGTGTGCAAGGTACTCCAAACGGTTCGAATCCAGTTAAGTTAGGTGGCCGTTTATTCAAAATTGCATAGCATGTTTTGTTCAATGATTTGACTGTAAGGACTCGGTTTAAAATGTGGCACGCGGTATTCACTGCCTGCCCCCAAAACATGGTAGGAAGCTTTGAATCCGAAAGCATAGTCCTTGCAGCCTCAATCAAAGTTCTATTTTTACGTTCGGCCACCCCATTTTGTTGAGGTTCATATGGTGCACTGAATTGATGCACTATGCCCTTTGATAGGCAATATACACCAATTACAGTGTTTTTGAATTCAGTCCCATTATCACTACGAATATGTTTAACCCTAGTTCCGTATGAGTTCTCCACTTGGTCCAAGAACCCGATGAGCTTTGCAGCCGTCTCGTCCTTCGTACCTAAAAAGAAAACCCAAGAAAAACGTGAGTAATCGTCGGTGATAACTAAGCAAAACCAACTACCTCCTATACTCCTTTTGTTGATAGGTCCGAAAAGGTCCATATGCAACAAATCGAATGTTGAGGCGATTGAATTTTGTTTCTTGGACTTGTGTGTCTTTTTATGCAGTTTGCCCTTCATGCACGGTAGACACTTGTCCTCGAACTGAAAACTCTTCAATGGCACACCCTGCACCAATCCATTCTTCGTTATGTAATTCATCTTCCTTAGGTGCAGGTGAGCCATGCGTCTGTGCCACAGTACGGATTCCGTCTCCGAAGCTTTTGATAGTAAGCAGATCAGACCCATCGAAGTATCTGGCTTGTTCATATCGAGCATGTACAAGTCATTCTTCGTTGGCGCCCGCATCAATATCCAATCTTCAGGTATCTTGAATCCTGGCTTCAGCACTAACGCCTCAGTGTCAGTAAATAACACCGAGTTCTTCTTATCACAGATTTGAGATACACTAATGAGATTATGAACCAGTTTATCAACGTGATAAACTTGATCCAAAGTAATCGTCCCATTAGTGACTTCTCCAGTTCCAGTGATATTTCCACCCTTGTTACCCGCGAATGATACGAATCCCCTATTACCCCCCTTGAAGTCTGTGAGAAGACTTCTTTCCCCCGTCATGTGCCTGGAGCAACCACTGTCGACGAACCACTTGTTGTTTGGACCGGTAGTTATCTCCGGCACATGAAAGAAAAGAGGTTAGTTATCACGGGGAACCCAAGCCATGACTGACTTGGTAATACCATTCTCGTCCACATACGTGAACTCTTTCAAGTACCCATCTCGCCTTTCAGGTGACTTGGGCCTTTGAACTGAATTCTGTTGTGGTGCCGAGTGATTTAAGTTCACTCTTTGCCTTGGTGTAGGCATTTGTTGTGGAGCTCTAGAATAATTCCTATTATATGCCATTTCTGACTGTGATCCTTGAGCTCTTACCGGTGCATACTCTCTAACTGGAGTATGTGACCTCACTGGAGTATGTGACCTGCTAGGTGTGGTGCTCCTATAGACTTGCTGTGGTGCTGACCTAGATTGATTAGTGACACGATTGGGTGAATTTGTCCTAATCACTTCCTTTGGTCCAACCTTAACCGGAGTGTTTTTCACAACATGTTTGGGTGTGGCCTGCACAGTTTTCTCAGTAGGTTGAGAACTACTGCTGCTTGCCACACTGGGTGAGGGCTTGACAGGTGTTGGATTCACTGTCTTAGGGGTAACATCGGCTTTCCTAAGTGGACAGTGAGAAGCAACATGCCCTTTCTCGTGACATCTTAAGCAAGACATCTTATCTATGGACTTTTTGGTTGTTCCCTTAAATCTAGGTGTCTCACTAGTGTCTACTTCCTTTGGTACAGCTACGATGTCTGCCTCGTCGACCTGGTCAGCCCATGAAATTTTCTGTTTTCCTGCAGGTGTTTCACTGGAGGAAGACACAAATTTCACTTTCTTGACCTTGACGGTTGAGTCAGCCACCTTAGGTGCATTCTCTACTATAGGCTCAGGTGTCGGTTCAGGTAGGTCCTCTAAGTCTATTGACTTGTCAGTTTTCTCCTGAGGCTGAGGCACATAGTTCGCATTGAACGGTGGAGGAATTTCGTGAAAACCTAGACCTACTGACTTCTTGGACTGTCTTTGGGCATCTAAGACTTTCCCTAGATTTAGGCTTGAATTCCTAAACTTTTCCAGCTTGCTATTTGCCTCTGCTACCTTAACCTTGGTTTCTACTAGCTCTATATCCTTGTCCTTAAGACTTTTTGTCAAGGCCTCTACGTGCTCATACATAAGTTCTATCCTAACACACTGCTCACTGAGTTTGTCTTTTAGAACCACTACGTCTTGAGCATCAGCCTTAAGCTTTTCTTTTAAATCTTGCTTTATATCAGTTAGACTAGCATTTTCAATTTTTAATTTTTCATTTTGAGCAGATATGGTTTTATGTGATTCTAAGACTAGATTTAACCTATCATTAGAAGTAGCACACAAAGCACATAATTCTTGAAATAGAGAGTAAGATAGACTAACCTTAGAGTTATCAGATTCCACGTTGGCCATCTGAGCAGCAAACTCCAGCACCGTCTGATCATTCGCCTTCTCTACCCACATTGGACTGCTGTCCCGTGTAGTCTACTCGTCCCCATCACATCCAGTTTCAGTAACTTCAGCCATGAAGGCTCTAGCATTGGACTCAGCATGTGAACTCCAATCATACGTACCATCTAGCTGTCGATCTGAAGTGACGTTCGATAACAGACCAGCTAGATTGGCTTGTCCAGTTGAGGAACTCGGAAGGTATCTTTGTTGGGACTGATTTTGGTATTGTCCCTGATGTTGGCTCTGTCCCTGGTATGTCTCTACCTTTGGCCTCTGGCACTCCCTGGCGAAGTGTCCTAGTCCTTGACAGTTATAGCATTTCACCTTGGACTTATCAAACCCGATCCCCTTGTTATTCATCTGCAAATTCCTTCCAGTTCTCTTAATAAATCTTTTAACCCTCTGGGTCACCATGGCCAGTTGCTACTTAAGATCCATTTCCTCTAAGTCATCAGGGTCGACCTGATCGTAATCTTCGTCCCATAGAGCAGGATCGTTTATCTTTCCCTGAACGCAATTTCCATAGGCGGCCACAAACGAAGCAAGTAGATTCAGATGTTCTTCCGCCGACTTTGCGCTCATTGGCATCTTCGAATAGCTCTGACTTGTCGATGCCTGTTGGACTTGAGGTTGCGGTTCTTCCGATCTTCCGAATCCTAAGAACGCGCGATTCAAAGAGTCTTCAGACTCTGCTGGTGATGATGTCTCTCCAGAGAAAAACGCTGTGGCAGACTTCGGTTCGGTTGCTGCTGAAGATTTTGACGTCTTTCCAAAATACATTGCTGGATTCTGGACTTGCTCATAATCAGTCTCAGTCTTCAGGAGCTCGAAGTGATATGCCCTCAACGTTCCCACTATATCATCCAGAGATTGAGTGTAGTACTTGTCTTCATTCAGCTTTATCATTGCCACGTACATAGCCCATTTGGCTGGTAGGGCATCAAGAAGCTTGTTGTTCTTGTCAGTATCGGTAAACTCAATCCCGTGGCTCTCAAGTTCTGTCAATAGATGATAGAACCGGGTGATGATGTCATCCAGTTGTTCATCCTTTAACGCCTTGAAGATTGCGAACTGTTGTTTTAACAGCTCTGTACGCTTTCTCCTAACCCGAGGATTTCCCTCACACCTCTTCTCAAGCGACTCCCAAAGTTCTTTTGATGTCCTCTGAGTCCGGAATGTGTGTAGAATATCTTGCGGTAACGCCATTCGGATTAAAGAAAAAGCTTTGTTTTCAGCTTCAAAAAGTTTCTTGTCATCCTCTTTCATCATCTGGCATGACAAGACCTTTTGACGGCCTTCAACTTCAGATACCGGTGGAATATACCCTTCATCGATGCACACCCACATGCGCATATCGTTGAAACGTACGAAGTCAGTAAAATGGTCCTTCCACCAGTAATAATCCTCGACCTTCATCAGCTTAGGCGGTGCGTTCGCCTTCCCGACCTCGTGGTCCATTTCTAAGAATTTCTGAAGATTAGACACCTTTTCGAAAGAAATTGAATTGACCCTTAATTAATTTAATTCGAAACTAATGTGGATTAACTCTTTCGAATCTAGATAGATTCGAACGTAATTAGATTCCAATTTATTTGGGATTAAATTCAATTAAGTGTTTTAAATCAATTAAACTCGAAATATGTCAGATTCGAGATATCCTTAGATTCTATGGTCCTTAGATTCGAAGGTCAGCAAACTCGAAATTCAGCAGATTCGAAACACTAGATTCGAAATAATACTAGACTCGAAATAAACTCGAAACTAAACTAGACTCGAGATCCTATACGAATGAAGCAACAGATTCGAAACAGGTAGATTCGAAAACCTCTGAAATTGACTCGAAAGGAGCGTATTTAGGTTAGACTCGAGACTAAAGTGAAACCCTAATTACCCCTATAGATTCGAGCGCCGCAAACTCGAAAAACGGCTAACACTTTGATTTTTTTGACGTTTTGTAGATTAAATCACTATTTTTCTAACGAAAAATAATGATTTCGATCAAAAACGTGAAAAACCACAAAGTGTTTCCCGAATATGAATTTGCTAAGCTTGAAAATACGTTTTTGAGAGCAAAATCGTCCAACTAGCGTCAAGAAACCTAGAATGTATCTGATGAACACGAAGAACACGAAGAACACTCCGTAGGCTCTGATACCACTTGTAAGGTCTACCACTGCAAGATCTATCTAGACGCGGATCCGTGAACGAGTGCGGAATCCTCGTTGACGGTTAGACGGACAACTCTCAACCACGAAACACGGAGACTATTAGACGCTGAACGAACGACACACGAACGATCCTACGAACTAATTCTCTCCGAAACGGCACTCACCTGGCTGATAAACTCGAGATCGCCTTAAGCTTAATTCCTCACGAATTCTCCTAAAAGTCTGATAATGACTCGAGTCTATCCCTAATTATAGACCTTGATTCGAGTCTGATGTGGGCCAAACTCGAATCTGGCCCAAGGCCCATTCGAGTCTGTCCACAAGGACACTCTCGAATCTAGCCTTCATTCGAATCTAAGGCTACATTCGAATCTATCACAGATTCGAATGTCTACCTTTGTGTATTTCGAATCTAGCCAAATTACTTAAACACTTAAGTGATGAAACTTATGTTTTACTTATGTTTGAGTTAATCTTTGACCTTTATGTTTGAACTTCTTGTAATATGTTACATCAAGTTCAAACACACAGTCAATAACAGACAAACACATATAAACATATATATGCAAACACTCGTCAAAAACACAATGCAATATCAATTAGACTGCTATCGTCACACAGGATGTACCAACATTATCAAATGCAGTGGATCATATACTTTCAAAATGACCTTCTCGTCTTGATCTTCCATGACGGCTTCAGTAGTGTCATTATCGACGTACCACCATTTCATGTTGCTCAAAATGTTCTGTGGCATCGATTTCATAGGTACTTTCTTCAGACATTTGACTGGCTTATACACCATTCTGGCCCAAGGTCTTCCAGTATGAGGATCTATCCTTGATCCATCCTCAACCCTTTTGCCTGATCTCGGCTTAAGCCTTTCAAACTTTCGTGAACGCCCCTCTTTTCTTATTATTTTCGCCATGACTTCAGCGTACGGGTCTTCGCCTATATTGACCAGTTCTTTCCATGCTAGTTCCTTCACTTCAATCTTAGGCAGTGTATTGAACTCTTTCAGGGTTCGCCTCAAGTATTGGAGGCCAACTCTTCTTTTCAAGATAAACAGCTGCAGTTCTCTGTCAAAGAACCAGCTTATAATCCCTCCTGAAAAATTTCCCGCACCCGGAACTCTCATTTTCTTCTTCATCTTCAGCTGATCTTTCTTTTCTTCCTTCTTAAACCAAAGATTTATCAACTCAGCTCTAGATGGCTCTTTCTCTGCCTCTTCAAGTTCTTTATCTTCAACTGAGGCTATCTTGATGTAGTCAATATCAATCACATTACGACTATTTCCCACATATAGCTCTGTAACATGTTGTGAATTGATTATCACCTCATTTACATGATTGTCCTCATCATCTAATACTTCGTCATCCGATTTCCAGTCAACGACCTCCTCCGGAATGAACTCACCTTCCTCCAGCTCTTCACCTTCATCTTCAAACTCAAATTCCATAAGCTCTTCCTCAATATCTTTCAGTGCATCTATCATGTCACTATCCAAAGCCCTTGAAGAAACTGCTTCTCCTCCTACTTCTCCTCCTAGACCAGGCTCCCCCTCAGATTGAGCAGTCTAAGCAGCAGAAAGATCTACTGGCTCATCCCGTCTTTTTGGGCTGGGATCATTGCCTTGATTGTCCTCATCATCATCTTCTCTTGGCCTCTCAATTTCTTGATCACGGCAGGATGTCTCCCCCTGAGCCTGAAGATTTTTCATTAACTGCTCAATGAGGGAGCGCATCGATCTTAACTCAGCTGCCTGATCGCAGACGAACGTCTTCAGCTCAACATTCTCTTCCTGGATTTTTTCTACAGTCTTCTTCAATTCAGCATTTTCATTATCTAGATTTGCATTATGTGCCTGAATTTCACCCATTGCCTGTGTTAGGCCTAGGATTTGAACGTGTTGGAAGTCAACGCACTTTGAGCTGCATAAACCTCTGGTTGTCAGCGTAGGCGGTCGAGGTAGATGGAATGGACTGAACAGGAGAAGGGATGAATGGTGGTGGAATATATGGCTCATGTTGAGGTGGTGGTGATGGTGGAGCGGTGGCTTGTGGTTCTTGAGTTTGAGGTTGAGGTTGTTGTGCATCAGACGCTGAGGATGTCCCTTGCATAAACCTGTGACGCTTGGCCCGCTGCCTAGTCACCAAGGGAGCAACTTCCTCCTCTTCAAAATCTGAATCGTCAGATTCCCTTGCCTCTCTTCTCCTCGATCCTTCTTCATTCACTATCAATCTAGATCCATACGTTCCGATTTGAATATTAGGTTCGGTATCCATTGATTCAGGAGCTTCAACCTCCAGCTCCTCCATATCTTCCGACTCTGATTCAGATGATGTCAAACCTTTATCAGCCCTCTCTGGCTCATACTCGTCCACATCTCTAAATACGTCTTCTTCTCCTTCTGGTGGACTGAGCAATTCACCAACTAATGCTGCAGCCACGTCTTCGTTTGCATGAGGCCCTGCCTCCCAAAATTCATTAAGCGTCTGACATAGCTGTTCAGCTTTGCTCGGAACATTTGAGGGCCCGGCTTCTTGAACATTTGAGGGCCCGGCTTCTGGAACTTCTGGTTGTTGACTTGTCGAAGGCCTTGATGCCTGAATTTGACTCGCTGATGGTCTTTGACGACGTCTTTGAGCTCGCGGTTGCTGTTGTTGTTGACGTTGTTGTGGTTGTTGTTGTCTCAGTTGAAATTCAACGACCCCTGCCCAGTTGGCATCTTCCGGGGCTTGAAACTCCCTATCCAAAATTGCTCTGAATAGTGGACGCTCAACAGGAACAGCCAATCTTCCTCGGTGTGAGGAACAATCAGCGAAAATCCTTTTGTCCATGATGGTAACACTCTGAAAGTCATTTGACGGCGGCAAGTTTGGCAAGAAGTGCCTTATCAACATCATAATGAACCTTGGGTACAACAAGAATTGTTGATTTTCGGGGGCTGTGATCTGGTGAACAAATTCTGAAAAGAACATCTCCGAAAAACTGTAAGGCCGATTATATACCATCGCGACAATTCCCGACTGAATCTTCGCCACTATATAGTCGAATCCTGCTTTCTTTGGAGAAAAGCACACCATAAACACATGTGCTAGAAACCTCCACTGCCCGATCAACCCACTCTTCATATATGACACTTTCGTCACATCAAGACTGTATCCCATTCTTTGAAAGGCCGCTTGCCTTATACTCAAAGGAAATTCTATTGGACCAGCTTCTTCTTCCTGAGTGCCCAGCTGCAGCACTTGACGAAGCATGTCTGCCGAGAATACCAACGGCTGTCCACCGATACGAGTGCGTAGAACTGTCGGTGTAACCGAGCAGTCTAACTGCAAATGATCGTAAAACTGACGAATGTATGGTAACACAAGCTGCACATTATGCGATAGTGCAAATCCGATCCTAGATTCAACGAGAAAATCAAGCACTTGACGGAATCCCTGTGCCTCAGGGAGATTCAGATCTGGATGAAGCACCATATTGTGCTTAGGAACAAATGCTCGAACAGCCATTTCTGCACAATAAACAAAACTATTAGATTCATTACAAATCAATAAACTTGTTTAAATTTAAATCTGTTTTATTTTGAACTTGTTGAAGTACAAAATCCAACACAATTAAATTTCTACAAGTTTAATAACATTTAATTAAATAGTGCAAATAAACAATAGATTCGAAAGTAACAGATTCGAAGTGTCCCTATTCGAGTGTAATGGACAGATTCGAAGGTCATGGTCATCTCGAACCTAATGACAGATTCGAGAAACCCATGAACAGATTCGAACGGCCGTTTTTATTCAAGGACCAAATCTCTTGATTTTAACCTTTTTGGACTTAGAAAATTACATTCATTAGTCCTACTAGTTACTAATCACAGATATATGCCTTTAATTTGATTGTTTATCGGCCCAAACTTGGTAATTTTGTAAAAACCCTATTTTGACCCTTAAACCTTCAAAATTCGATGATTTAGCCTAAAATTGTATATAAATCTACATGAATCTTGTACAATCAAGTTGATTATACCTAGATGCAAGAGTAGAATCGAACACACTAGCTTCAAACTCGACAAAATGTCGTTTAGGAGAAAAGCGATAGACTCGAAGATAGATTCGAAATCGTCGGTATTAGATTCGAGGAAGTAGATTCGACAACAGTAAGAAATAAATGACTTCACTGTTGACCTATATATACTACCAACCTTCGAGTCTATGTCCTTTAGTCGAATCTACTGACAGATTCGAAGTCTTACCACTTCGAGTCTGTCCTAGATTCGAAACCATCAAACACTTAGAGAAATTTCGAAAAATTTGAAATAACTTCAACTTTTCCAACCCTTTTCTACGGTATCGTGTAACCAGATAAACTATGCCAACTCTTTTACCTTAAGCCCAAGATATTTCACACAATGTTTATTTTATCCAACTTTGAATGCACCCTCAGTAATTTTTGACCTTTTACCTAAGTAAAACTTAAACTAAAATAAAATAAAATAAAAATAAAATTTTGACCAAAAATTTAATCTAGACTTAAGCTATACTTAAAAAATTTACAAGCTAAGCTAAATACTAAACAAAATCTTTTTGATGAGCATAGTCTAAGAAAGGTTCAATCAGATAGCGATGTCAAATACTTACTTTCAGTACTTAAACTTTCACACTTAGCAATTTTTGATTCCATTAATTGTTTGTCGTGACATACCTATTTTATCCGATTGTTGGTATTTTACCCCGTTAAACATTCTACATTTCGGAATATTCCTTGGCATTTTTATTTATCAGGAAATTATCTTACGTGACTCAGACATAGACGTACTTTTATGATCAAGGCACACAGACAAAGATTCTAACTTATTGGTATTTGCAAACTTTCTTTAAAAGACAAACTTCGGACACAGGTCTGTATTTTCATACAACAAAGTGGCTTAGTTTGACTTAAGGTTTATTTTTAAAGTTAGCAAGACAGCGGTGACAGGTCTGTACTGACGTACAACAAAGTGACATGTCTGCTAACCAGAATCTAAACAGAGACAACAGGTCTGTACTTACGTACAACTGAGTTGCATGTTTTCGACTCTCAGTTTTATATGATATTTCTATTCTTTCCAATTTCAGATGTATTTGATGTTGCCATACATCCCCAGAAAGTTTGCATACCTCATTTAGACTCAAAGTTTGTATGTCTTGTACATAAAAATTTAGGCTTTCACACATAATGCGACTAAATTCTAAGTGTTATACTTTATTTAGTTTGATGTGTTGGTAGACATAATACATATAGGGAATCTCAAGGCTAATAAAATATTCTAGAAAGAGTCAAGCGTGTCACTAATTTAGATGTACGACCATCGGTCTTAATTTTTATGTACAATTGAGTCTAAATGAGGTATGCAAACTTTCTGGGGATGTATGGCAACATCAAATACATCTGAAATTGGAATGAATAGAAATATCATATAAAACTGAGAGTCGAAAACATGCAACTCTGTTGTACGTAAGTACAGAGGTCTACCACTACTAGATCTATCTAGACGCGGATCCGTGAACGAGTGCGGAATCCTCGTTAACGATTAGACGGGCAACTCTCAACTACGAAACACGGAGACTATCAGAGGCTGAACGAACGACACACGAACGATCCTACGAACTGATTCTCTCCGAAACGGACCTAAAGCTGATGATAAACTCGAGATCGCCTTAAGCTTAATTCCTCACGAATTCTGCTAAAAGTCTGCTAATGACTCGAGTCTATCCCTAATTATAGACCCTGATTCGACTCTGATGTGGGCCAAACTCGAATCTGGCCCAAGGCCCATTCGAGTCTGTCCACAAGGACATTCTCGAATCTGGGCACATTCGAATCTAAGGCTACATTCGAATCTATCACAGATTCGAATGTCTACCCTTATATAATTCGAATCTAGCCAAAACACTTAAACACTTAAGTGTTGAAACTTATGTTTTTACCTTATGAATGAGTTAATCTTTGAACTTTATGTTTGAACTTCTTGTAATATGTTACATCAAGTTCAAACACACAATCAATAACAGTCAAACATATATAAACATATATATCAAAACACTCGTTAACTCTCAATACTCTGAATATTACTTAACCCAAAATGTTAGATCGATTAGACTGCTATCGTCACACAAGGTGTACCAACACTGATTTACAAGAAAGACTGCGAATAGCAGAATTAGAAGCTTCAAATTTTTTTGTAAAATATCATGCCATTTTTGAAGAATGAACTAAACTTTATGAGAAAATAAAGAAGATGGAACATGAATTTATCAAAAGAGGGCAAACAGATCAAACAATTTATTTAAATCAACCAAAAGACACAGATTTTTATAATTCTAAATCTGGAGTTGGTTGGGAAAATCCAAAGTATCTGACAAAAGCAATATCTAGTTCACCAACATTATATGAAGTCAGATACATCAACTTAGGATTAAAAATGGCATTTATGAAAGCCTCTGATGAAGTAGAATCTAGTGAAGAAATAAAAAGATTACGTTTAGACAAAATGCAAAATTCTGGTGGTTATACCAGAATAAATGAAACAAGTAATATTCATGATATTAAAGAAGAGTACATTCAAACATATTCTGAAAAGGATTTGTCTGAATTACCTACTCAATCTCAAAAGTTATATCTGCCATATTCAATTTTAGAAAAGATAAATTCTGATCTAGAATTGAAAGTTAAATATTTTGAGATAGAGAATGGAACTCTAAAGGCTGAACTAAGAACTATGGAATAAAAGTTGCAAAATCAGCCTAAAAACATAAAGTTGTCTGATCCACAATCCTCAACTTCTCTAGATTCTATAAATTCAGAAAAGGAATTTGATCTGTACATGCACTCTGACTTTAATTCATTAGAGCAAATGTTTGGTAAACTTGATGAATTTATCAAACCTTTGCATAACAAACAATCAAATGATAATAAAGAACCTGTTAAAATTCTGTAAAGAATGTCTACAGATTCTTTAAAATCATCTGAAAATTCACCATTATTACAACAAAAGAAGGAGAAAACAAAAGTAATTGTTAATACTCCTAACTTTGAAAAAGGTGAATAATCTTCATCTGAGGACTCAATTACACTCCAATCTTCAAAAGGTATGAGAAATTTACAGAAGAAACAAGTGTCTAAATCGACTAATTCTCATACTTCTTTTATGTCAGATATCATTGTGAACGGTTCGAGAAAACAAGTTTGGAGAAAGTAGAAAAGAGAACAGAAAAACAAGAGTATAAAACAAGAGTGGCGCGTGAAGGACAAAATTGTTACAGATAGAAATAGCAACATTGAGCATTCTGTCTGTAATAATAAACTTGTTAATAATTCGTGTATAAAGTTTTGAATAACTGATTTAATTTCTTTGAATTCTTATGATTGTAAGCCTTCAATTGCTAAATCTAATAAGCTCGTTTGGCAACCGAAGAAAAATGACCCATTTTATGAACAGAAAAAGGTTCCACAGAAAAGAATTTCAAAAACAATTCCACCACGAATTGTACAAAAGTGGATACCTAAAAGAACAGATCAAAAGTGGGTACCTAAAACAACATCAAATGATAAGCTAAAAGCCAAATCTGTTTGGAAAACAAATAATACTTTGCATGAATTACCTAAAACAAAAGTACCCAACTACAAGTGGGTACCTCATGTGCTACTTCGTCTTATAGGTAAACCATGTCTATTATCTTGACTCCGGCTGTTCCAAGCATATGACCGGACAAAGAGACACACTCACGGACTTTGTAGAAAAGTTCTGTGGGACGATCAGATTTGGAAATGATCAGTTTTGTCCGATCAAAGGATACGGAAGTCTCAAATACGACAAAATTACCATCCAAAAGGTTTTCTATGTTGATGGTCCTGGACACAATTTGTTTAGTATTGGACAGCTGTGTGATAAAGGTTTAGAAGTCAATTTCAAAGCCAATCGGTGCAGCATCAGATCTGGAGAAGGAAAGGAAATATTGGCAGGAAACAGGAAAACCAATTTGTATTCCATTGATTTAGCCTCGATTAAATTGAAGAAAGATGTCTTCTTAATGTCAAAAGCTACATCTAAAACACCATGGCTGTGGCATCGTCGCCTTTCACATCTGAACTTCAGTGAGTTAACCAATCTAGCAAAAGGAGGGTTAGTTAAAGGGCTGCCAACTCTCAAATTCCAAAAGGAGCAGTTGTGTGCAACATGTGAAAAAGGAAAAATGACAAGAGCTACACACAAATCCAAAGCTGAACACTCATCCACGAGAGCACTAGAATTACTGCATATGGATTTGTGTGGACCAATGACAGTACAAAGCATTAATAAGAAACGATATGTATTGGTGATAGTTGATGACTATTCGCGATACACATGGGTTTTCTTCGAAGTCCAAATCGGATGCAACCGAAACGATCATAGACTTCATCCGGAAAATAAAAGTGAAGTTGCAACTCACAATTCAAACAATCCGCTCAGATAACGGAACAGAATTCAAGAACAAATTGCTTCACTCATTCTTGAATTCTATAGGAATTAAACATCAGTTTTCAGCTGCTCGAACTCCACAACAAAACGGTGTCGTTGAAAGAAGAAATCGAACACTAGTGGAATCAGCTAGGACGATGCTGGCATATTCAAATTTACCGTTATTCTTATGGGCAGAAGCAGTTGCAGCAGCTTGTTTCACACAGAATCGTTCAATCATAAATAAGAGATTCGGAAAGACTCCTTATGAATTGATTAATAAACGAATACCTAATAATAAATTTTTCCATGTCTTTGGTTGCAGATGCTTTATTCTAAACGACAAAGATAATCTTGGAAAGTTTAATCAAAAGGCAGATGAAGGAATATTCATCGGATATTCAAAGGAGTCGGTTGCCTTCCGAGTGTACAACAAGAGAACCAAGACAGTCAACGAGAGCGTGAATGTCAAATTTGATGAAGGAGTGGTAATGGCTTCTGAACACACCAGTTCAGGACCCGAACCTAAAATGCAGACTTCATTGGAGTCATCTGAACAAAATATTGAACACTCAGAATTACATAAGTTGTTTGAGAATTTTTATGAAGACTATTTTGAAAAGCCCAAAACTAATGTTCTAAATTTGGTGCCTGACAGGATTACTGAAGATCCAGTCGTAGTCTCTGATCTTTCTCAACAACTAGTTTCAGAAGAAACTGGAGAAGGCTCAACAGCAAATGTGCAGTCGACTACTGAGATTGTACAACCCATTGAACCTCCAAATTCTTCTGAAACCCCCATAACTTCTGAACATTCAGAAGCTCCTACCTCAGATGTCCCACCTACTACATCTGAAGTAACTCCCCAACCATATCTAGATCGTAATCCCAATCAAGACCAAATAGAACCGTTTCCACATACTTTTAAGTGGACAAGAAATCACCCAATAGAAAACATTATTGGTGATCCATCCGCGTCAGTCCAAACCAGAAGGGCAACCATAAATGAATGTCTATTTTCAAATTTTTAAAGTAAAATAGAGCCCAAGAATGTAAAAGAAGCACTTCTGGACATTGATTGGATTGTGGCGATGCAAGAAGAACTGAACCAGTTCGAACGGTTAAAGGTCTGGAGACTTGTTGAGCGCCCAAAAGACAAATCCATTATAGGCACGAAATGGATCTTTAAAAACAAGAAAGACGAACATGGAGTAATCATTCGGAATAAAGCTCGTCTCGTTGCCAAAGGATACAGCCAACAAGAAGATATTGACTACGATGAAACGATTGCACCAGTTGCACGAATCGAAGCGATTAGAATGTTTTAGGTTTTGCCGCTCATAAAAACTTTACAGTTTATCAAATGGATGTTAAAACTGCGTTTTTAAACGGGGAACTAACAGATGAAGTATATACATATCAGCCCGAAGGTTTTACTGATCCTTCGAGACCTGATCATGTATATATTTTAAATAAGTCACTATATGGCCTTAAACAAGCACCGCGTGCTTGGTATGATGCACTTTCAACATATCTGTTGAAATGTGGATTAAACAAAGGTGCAGTTGACACAACCCTGTTTATAAAACGTCAGGGGCCGGATATCATAGTTATACAAATATATGTAGATGACATAATATTTGGGTCTACAAATCCAGAATTTTGTTAGAAATTCGCATTTTTAATGTCCCAAAAATTCGAGATGAGCATGATGGGAGAAATAATTTTTTCTTAGGATTACAAGTTAAACAATTAGCTGATGGTATTTTTATCAATCAGTCAAAATATATACAAGACATGTTAAAGAAATTTAACATGGTCAATAGTACTCCTATGAAAAGTCCCATGGCTCCGGATTCAAAGTCAAAACTCGATGAGGACATTTCGGGGAAACCTGTAGATGTAACTCACTATCGAGGTATAATTGGGTCATTGATGTACTTAACAGCTAGTAGACCGGATATTATGTTTGCTACATGTGTCTGTGCAAAATATCAGGCAAATCCTAAAGAATCACATTTAACAGCTGCGAAAAATAATTCTAAGATATCTCAAAGGAACTGCAAATCTTGGTTTGTGGTATCCTAAAGAATCTCCGTTTAATCTAACTGCTTTTTCTGATGCTGATCACGCAGGTGATAAGATGGACAGAAAAAGTACGTCTGGAGCAGTACAGTTCTTAGGTGACAAACTCGTATGTTGGTCATCCAAGAAACAATATTGCGTCTCATTGTCTACAGCTGAAGCAGAGTATGTTGCTGTATCTTCTTGCTGTTCTCAGGTGTTGTGGATGAAGAGCCAACTGCACGATTACGGGTTTACACCAAATAAAATACCAATCTACTGTGATTCTCAGAGCGCAATAGCTATTGCATCAAATCCGGTGCAACATTCAAAAACAAAACACATTGACATTCGGTATCATTTTATAAAAGATCATGTAGAAAATGGAAATATAGAATTATATTTTATGCCTACTGAATATCAACTAGCTGATTTGTTTACCAAAGCGTTAGACGAAAAACGATTTAATTTTTTGGTATACAAATTAGGTATGTTGAATCGTTAAGATTTAATAATTCAGTAGTTTCAATTTATATGTTCAAAATTTTCATTTTTTTATTGTTTTTAATCTGATGTTAAATTCTTGAATCATAAAAAGTTCATATTCTTTGGAATTTAACAAGATCTGGATTGTCATGTGCAGGGGGGGCAGAAAAATAAATTTATATGATTTTGAGTAAATCTGATAAAATTTTATCTGTTATTTTGTAGGGGGAGCTCAAATGAGAAATACAATACATGTTTGAGGGGGAGCAACATTCAGAAATTAAAGGGGGAGCATTTTTTTTCTTTTTCAATTTTTTTTTGTTTTGTTTTGTTTTTTGTTGTTTGTTTTTAAATTTTTTTTTGTTACTTTGTTTTTATTTTATTTTTTATGTTTGTTTTTATTTAGTTCAAAATTTTTTTTTATTGAAAAGATATTCAGTGAGTTTTATTTTTTGGATGATGGGCCGAATAAAAGTGAAAATAATGGGCCGGATAAAATTTTCAAAAATGAGCCGGTTCATAATCTCTTCTATAAATTTGAAATTCAAATTTCAATTTAACTTTTTCGGATAACTAAATATTCATCATCTTCTTCACAAAGTTCCTTCACCATTAAGAAACCTAAAACCCACATTTCATCGACCGACTCAAGATATCTTTTCATCATATTGTGAGTAAAGTTTTTGTTGTTTTTACTTTATTATGTTTTTACATCGTTTATTTCAGTGTTGAAATTTATATGAAACTGTGTTCGTGTGTTCTTAGTTTGAATGTTCATGGTGTTCATAATATGTTGTTCATAAAACTGAAATTAAATGTGTGGTATCTTTCGGTTTATGAAGGTGAACTTGAATCTAAAATTTCATGGTTCAAATCAAACCACACAAACAGGAATTTTGATTTTAGTTTCAAACACCTTCGTGTTCTTCATGATTCTGGTCAAAGTTCAGTAAATCAAATGTGTTTAAAATTGAATTTCGAGTAGGACACAAGGGTTTATTCAATGAAAAGGTCCATGAAATTGATTTTTGGTAAATCAGTGGAATGATACTTGAAAAATAATTTCAAGAAAAGTTTCTCGATTAAAGCTATATTCGAGAAAGGTCTTATTTCATTCGAGTTGATTCAAATGATAATCGAGAAAGTTTCTGTGTCACTCGAGTTGAATAAGTGTTTATTCGAGAAACTTATAAGTATCATGCGAGTTGACTGAATACATAGAAAATTTCAGATCAACAGTCTCGGTTAATACATTGCCCGAGAGACTGATGGTTAATTCGAGTTTGGTAATGTTGTTATCGAGAAAGTTTCTTCTTTATACGAGTTGAGTGTTAGACATAATAGAGATGATCCATATACTCTCATGTTTCATTCGAGTTTAACATGTATTACATTCGAGTTGGGCAAATTGATCATTCGAGAAACTTCAAGACTTATTCGAGTTGCATCAAGAGCTATTCGAGTTGTTTAATGTTTTATTCGAGTTTCATACATATGTAATTCGAGTTGAGCAGAGTTTTATTCGAGTTGATTCATAGACTAAACCGAGTTTGTTCAAGAGTTCTTCGAGTTGTTTAATATATCATTCGAGTTTGATGAAGGTTCATTCGAGTTTAAATGAAATTTTTTTTTTCCAATTGTTGAATTTTTCATGTTTTAAGAAAAATGTCACATTTTTTCAAGAAATTACTATAAAGTTGTAATTTTCTAACTTTGGTCTCTAAACGATTGACTCTGGAGTCCTATCAATAATAGTTGATTATTGTCTGGAATCCCGATGCCTTAAACAGAAAATCACAACTTTTTACAATTTCTGATGAAATGTTACAATTTTTATAACATTTGAAGGATTGTCATTTGTTTAACTGTTATGACTAACATGATTTTTATTTTTTTAACAGGTGTTCAAATGGCATCTCCAGTGCAGTCTCAGAATTCCAATTCATCTGACTCCCATTCATCATCCAATCATACTCTCGTATCCACACCTGTTCGTTCTACTTCTGTTGCCCGTCCCTCACCGTCAAATATCATCCCAGATAACCAGTTGGTTAAACCTAAACATTGCCTACCTTTTAGAGATTATAACCATCGTCTGGATACCAAGGTTATTAAAGTCAGTCATCCTATCATAGTTGACATTCTCAAAGGCCATCCGTTAGGTTATCTGCTTCAATATAAACCTTCTATCCCACAGGTCTACCTACAACAATTTTGGCACACAGTCAAATTTGTTCCTGCTGATGGCAATCACCATTTCAAAGTAACCATAGACCAATTCAATACCAAAATCACTCTAGCCAGATTTCGTCACAACCTATTTCTTCCAAGACGTATAGACACAGTCAACTTTCCTGAGTTGGCTGATTTTGAAGATTTTGTGTCGGATGAGGAGCTAGTTCATGATCTGATTTGCATGGGCTACTCAAAGCCACTACCAAACAGCTCCAAATTTCATAGGAATTGCTTGAATGGGGAATGGTACACGCTATTTGGAATTATCAATAGGTGTATGACGTCGAACCACACAAGCATCGACAGATGCAACATTCACTGTTTACGGATATTTCATGGAATCGCGTTTAACAAGCATTATGATTATGCTCAGTGCATCTGGGAGGACTTAAAGGAGATTGTTCTTGCAAAAACAACAAATAGAGCAAGAAAGTTTGTTCTACTCCATAGGTTCATACAGATTCTTATCCGAGGAATTCTTCGAGCAAATGAAAATATTCCGAAGCGAGCAAATTCACAGAGATGTCCAGATTATGTGATGATGAGTTTACACGAAGTGCCGGATTCTCCAAATGCAAATATTATGCCAATCCCGGAGTCGTTATTAAAATATGCAGATCAAGAGAGTGAGCATGTGAGATTATATAGGATAGATCATGCTCCAGTAGAGACCCAGGAGCCAGGATCTCTTACCCAAGGAGCCTTAGGAATAGAGGAACCTCAGCAAGGGGCTGAAGTTCAGGGTGACCAACCTGTGAGTGAGGGAGATGACGTTGTAAGGGGAGCTGAGAAAGAGGCTGAGAAATCTGATTCCGAGAGTACTTTGTCGGATATTCAAGAAGAAGAAGGTGAAGGTGATGATAATGATGATGATGACGATGGTGCTGATGGAGGTGATCATCATGAGGGAGGAAGTATGATGATAGATATAGTAAGTATTGCTGAAGAGAGTGTGAGGGGTACCTTAAACCTAGAAAGCCGGGGTGTAACCACATCTGCTGTTAGCTCTCCTATGAGAGTTAGCATTGAAGAAGTCAGTATCCCACTGACGACTGCACACCCAACCATCCACTCAGTCTCCTCTCAACGGGAGATTGTTTCAATTGAGCACCGGGATGAACCATATAGTCTATCCGAGAGTCATTTGGACTTGATGGATATTGAAACAAGTACACAGTTGCCCGAGTGTACGACATCAATTCAATCACTGAGTATAGAGCCTATACAGCCTAGGACACTCGAGTTAACTTCATCTGCTGAAGTCAGTGTGGTTGAAATTCGTGTTCCCACTGGAAGATCCTCAGCAACGGAAGCATTTGTTGCTCCGTCGCTTGAAGAGGGTGGAAGTCCAGTCAGAGCAACTACATTGCCAACTTTGTGTACTGGCCACACAGACGTACTTTTTACAAGTTCGACTGTAGTGACAACTGGAAGTCTACGTGACCCAGTGGTGACTTTATCCCCATTTGTAACTGAATCAACATTGAATCAAGCGTTGAATGAAGCTGTTGCTGGGATGAATACGCATGTATCTGCTCAATTGTCTGAGGTAATGGCACAGATGTCAAACATTCACAAGTTCTTAAAGGGTAAGTTTGTTGCAGAGGAATCGATGAAGCAGTCTGAGTCAAATCAAGCAATTGACGAATTAAAGGAAGAGTTGAAAGACTTTGTCTTTGAACAATTTGATGAAATGAGAGAACGGATGATCAGTTTGGAAAGCACGGTCATAACTGCCTTGGGAAATCTATCAGAAAGAGTTGCGGCAGTTGAAGAAACATGTAAAGCTCAAGCTTCCTCATCCAAAAGGAAACATGATGAGCATGATGAGGACTCCAATGATGCTCCTCATGAGGGGGAGAAGAGGAGAAAGCTTAATGAAACTACGCCTGGGGTTTGATGATCACATACCCAGAGAAAGAAGCTGAAGTTAAAGAGAGAGAGGTCGGGGGCACAAAAGAATCGGCTGGTGAACAGAGTGAGCTGGGATTGATTCTTTATGAAGATGTTCCAGTTCCTTTGAACATTCAGTCTGATATTTACAAGTTTTTAGAATATATTGATTCCGATGAAGATGTTCAAGTTAAGCATCATGAGTTGAGCATTAAAGGAGTAGAAGAAGAGTGAGAGGAATACATTGAAGTTTCTGAAGACGATGATGTAATTACTTTAACTGATATTGATTTTAGAGCTGAAAGGATTGAAGAGGAGGAAGGTTTAGTTCAGGAGATCTTGAAAGATACTGAATCAACACCAACAGTTGAAAAGCCTGAGGTGGTTATTCAAGTTAAGGAAGAAATTGAAGAGTTTCCAGTCGAAAACGTGGTTGTTCAAGAAAAAGTTGAATTGAATGAGGTTGAGGTGATGGAAAGATTCTTCAATGAATATGTTCTTGCTGATGAGTCTCAAAAGCAACATAGACTCAGATTTGAAGCACAACAAGTCGTTCAGAGGGAAATTCAAGACATGCTGACACTGTTGAACAAAGATGAGATCAGCAAAAAGAAAGTAAAGAAACTTGAGATTCCAGAGAATAGATCAGCAAAGTTTATCAGAAAAAGGAACAAGATGTCGTACATCGAAGATATTCTTGAAATATGAATATTTTGCAAGAAACAAGCACCATGTTCTTTTCTCAAGTTATTTAGGGTTTTAGAGCCGAACATGCCAAATCTAATCAACTATGCCAGCTTTCTGAGAAATAAGACACAAGAAGTTGAGAAGGTTAAGAGTGAGTTCAGGATAGTTGATCTAGTGAAAATAGAAAAGGACAGATTTGTTAAGATTTTCTATCCAACGTTCACTGTTACTAGAGCTGATGGAAACACTTATACATTCACAGAAGCAAATATGTTCAATATGCACCTGGTCGACATTGAAGATCTATTTGATGAGTTGTGCAGAAACAAACGAAATGAAGATTGAAGATTTGCACTTAAGACACTTTTTTACTTCATGCATACCAAATTGGTATTGATGTCAGTGCAAGATCTTCAGATAGGTGTTGAACGTGGTATGAGGAAGATCAACATGACAGCTCCTCACAGAGATATCAAGTTTGCTGGAGAATTAAAAAGAATTCCAAGTTATCATGGTAAAGCATCCAGCAGTTATGTACAGAGATAGAAATAAGAAGCTAAGAGCTATGAGAAGTGTAGAGCTGAACAAATTTTTAGATGGGACTCTGAACAAAGTTTTGAGTGGTTTAAAAGGAAAACTTGCAGCTGATAAAAAGAGGAAGACGAAGAAAGGAGCTCTATCTGTGAATGACCGAAGACTCATGGTTAATTTCATCTCAAAGATTGAATGGAGGCTCTCGGATCGTAAAAGCATTAGAAGATTTGAACAAAAGTTGGGTTTGTCAATTTAAGGACTTTGCTCTTTCCATCAAAGGGGGAGAATGTTAGATTGTATTTTAATTGATGGAAACAAAGTCTAGGGGTTGTTTTGTATTTCTTCAATATTTGTGAAATATGTATAAATAGTAGGTTTGACTTTCAATAGAAATAGAGTTCTGACATTTCACTTTTGTACGGAAGAAAGAAATTACTGATTTGGAATTATTCTCTCATCATTTGTAATCGACATTCTCTGCTATTCAATCATTTGGTTAGTAGTTTTGATTACAGAATTGTTATTGTTCTTGATTAGTTGTTTGATTGATAGGAAACTATAATTCACATTGTTCCATCATAAACTCAAACTGTTATTCACATTTTGATATACTCCTTGAATAGCCTCAGTCAATCTTTCTTCAGTAACAAAGGATAATGGAACGCTAACACCTAGATCATGAAGATTACCAATTGTCACAACAGTGGAACTTGTAAAAACAACCTCTGTGTGGCCTTCACTCTGAGTTGGCAAAGTTGTTGCTTTGATAGGACTTCAACCCATTCCCTTTGAAGGTGCGACGGATACAATCGACACTATGGGTATTCCAACAGGAACACTAAGTTCACCTGTACTTGTTGCAACACGTGCAACCGACTCTGGTGTCTTACAATGTGTATATATCGACTCTATGACATGTACAGAATCAAAAATTGTACATTGGGGTAGTTGTGTACTCGTTTCAATATCGACATGATCGAAATGAGCCCCAGATAGTGTATGTGTATAGACTTCGTGAAGAAATGAAACATCCTTTTGTTGAGAAAAGGATGAGTGGCTAGGGGTGTGTGATCACCAATGCGATGCTGCCTTCTTTAATGTTAACTCTCAAAGGTAGTCAATAGTGTATGTGGCTTCCCAGCTGTCTAGGGTTGGTAGCACACACTCACTCACTACTGCAACACCCTCCGTCCTCACCCTCCTTCTCACAAGACGACATGGTTCAGCATTATTACCAGCCTCATCATCATCACCATCTCCACCCTCATCTCCTCTAACATCTTATAGTGTTCTTTAAATATCCTCCCTTTTAATACCCGCACCACCCTTCTCGATATTTTCCCTCAACACTAATTGACCCTATTTCAGCAACCCTATGTTACTGAACCACACTTGTGATGGCTCCTTGGGTTGTTAGCCTCGGTTCTTGAGGATCCACTAGAGCATGATCTATACGATACAATCTCACACTCTCAGCAGTGGAATCAGCATACTTCAGGATAGATTCAGGGATCGGCAGACTATTTGCATTTGGATCTTCCCGATTGCTGTACAAGCTCATCATTACATGGCCAGGGCATCTTTGTGAGTTGGCGCTCTTGGGAAAATTTTCATTTGCACACAATATCCATCGAAATAGAATCTGAATAAACCTTTGAAGAGGTACGAACCTCTTAGATTTGTTGGTAGTCTTTGCAAGTACCACCTCCTTTAAGTCCTCCCATATGCATAACGCATAGTCATAGTGTTTGTTAATTGCAACTCCATGGAAAATGCAGACTGCATGTATGTTGCCTTTATCCACTCTAGTATGTTTGGAGGTCATACATTTATTCAAGAAACAGAATCGTGTATACCATTCTTCGTTAAGTCCATTACAGTTGAATAAAGATATCTTATAGAGAGGTATTGTGTAGCCAAGAGTAATGAAGTCCCTACACATTTGCGCTTAGGAAGCGAAGTCCTCAAAATCAACAAGATCGGGAAAATTATTCCTATCTATCTTTCTTTGTTTGAATTAGTCAATGGTTACTTTAACATAATGATCACCCGTATTCAAAACAAATTTGTTCGTATGCTAGAATTGATGGATGACCTTTAAAATCTTAACAACCGGATGGCTAACTTTGATAACCAAAGAGTCGACCATGCGATTGTTGTCAGATAGTAGGAGAAAGTGTTTTGGTTTGACAAGGTGAGTCTTAGGTACTGGTGATTTAGGCTTAGGTCCAGCAACTGATGCTGACATGACTGGTTTAGATGCAATTGTATGGTTTGAAGAGGATTTGGAATCTGAAGAATTAGAAACATCTGGTTGAGGTCTGAGAAGCCATTTGATACCTATAAGAATAACAAACATGTTAGAAACTGCAGGTAAATACAAATGTCAAAACAGATAAAGAAAAATAAATTTTCACAGGAAGTTAGAAAAATCTGTGTTTCATTGTTTATAGCATCGGGATTCCAAATAACAATATTAAAATATTACTGATAAAACCCAAAGTCAACCATTAAGGGACCAATGTTATTAAAATATAGATTTGACAAACTTAATATGTTAAAAGAGAATTTTATTTAAAAAATTGAATTTTCCACACTTCGAAAAATTCTAGAAATGAATTTCGAATGAATTAGCATGAAATTCGAACACTAAAGACGAGTATCATAATGTATTATCGCAATTTAGAGGACCACAAGATAAAATTCGAATAAGGAATGATGAATCTCGAATTACTCAGGATGAATTTCGAATCATTCATTCTGAAATTCAAATGTAAATAATGAAATTCGAGTTACTCAGAATGAATATCGAATGACATAGAATGAAATCTGAATGTCTTAGAATGAAGTTTGAATGAAATGCAATAAAATTCAAATGACTCAGAAAAAATTTCGAATGAAATGGAATAAAATTTGAATGTCTGATTGAACTTCAAATGATTCAGAAATAAATTCGAACGATGTTAGAAGCAACTCGAAGTATAAAGTATAAATGTGTCTGATTGAACTTCATTTGACCGAGTTCTTCTCCGTGGGGAGCGCCTGTATTGTTTGTAAAGAATAAAGATGACACAATGAGAATGTGCATTGATTACCGTGAGATGAACAAGTGGACTATTAAGAATAACTATCCGCTGCCGAAGATTGATGAATTGTTCGATCAGTTAGATGGGGCTAGTATCTTTTCCAAGGTTGATTTGAGGTCGAAATATCATCAGTTGAAACTATGAGAGGAAGACACACCAAAAATAGCTTTCACGACACGTTATGGGCATTACGAGCTTCTGGTTATGCCTTTCGGGTTAACCAATGCCCCTGCTGTTTTTATGGATCTTTCGAACAAAGTCTTTAGACCGATGTTGGATGGATCAGTGATTGTATTCATTGATGACATTTTGGTATACTCAAAGTCTGAAGCCGAACATACTGTCCATTTGAGAGAACTGTTAGAGTTATTGCGAAAGGAAAAGTTATATGCCAAATTCTCGAAGTGCAAGTTCTGATTGCAACAGATTCAGTTTTTGGGACATGTAATTTCTGGAGCTGGAATTTCTTTAGATCCAGCTAAGGTAGAAGCGATAAGTAATTAGGAACAGCCTCGTTCGTGGCTATAGAGATAAGAAGTTTTCTTGGATTGCCAGGGTATTATAGAAGATTTATAAAAGATTTCTCGAAGATTGCAGTTCCTCTGACTGCATTGACGAAAAAGAACGCACCATTTGTGTGGGAAGTTTAGCAACGAGATGCGTTCAAAGTATTGAAAAGGACTTTAAGTGAAGCACCGATACCTGCCCTACCGGAGGGTAATGAGGACTTTGTGGTTTATACAGACGCATCGAGGCTGACATTAGGCGTTGTACTGATGCAGCGTGGGAAAGTTATTGCATACGCCTCGAGACAGCTTAAGCAACATGAGAAAGATTACTCAACTCATGACCTGGAGTTGACAGCTGTCACGTTTGCCTTGAAGGTGTGGAGATTCTACTTGTATGGAACTAAGTGTCAACTTTATACGGACCATAAGAGTTTAAAGTACATATTCAGCCAGAAAGAACTTAACATGAGACAACGTAGGTCTATGGAATTGATTAAGATTGTGAAATACTCTATCATCCTGGCTAGGCTAACGTTGTAGCTGATGCTTTAAGCCGCAAAGCCTATTCTAAATATTGTTGTTACATGATTGATAATAATAGATCTAGGTGAATCACAACATTAACACACAAATCTCTTTTATTGAATGATTGAATTTGCTCTCAACATGAACTACAAAGATGAAAATGGCAAACTCTTATCCTATTAATACTAACCTAATATCTAACTATCATCTAATTACATGATTGTTCCTAGACTTCTATATATACAATTATCATTGATTCAACTCTATATTTTTTTTCCTAACAATCTCCCCCTTAGAGGTGAAAACAATATTTCAATCAAAGTTCAAAGCATGAACTTTACACGACAATTCTAAACAAAGTAAATGTCTTCAAGATTTTAAAAACTTGATCTTCAAAACTTTTCTCTTTTCTTCTCTTCTATCTTTGAATCTTCAAAGAAACTTTCATTTTTCATTGACTCTCTCTTATCTTCATATCTCTTCTTCTCTGATCTTTTATGATCTTCTCTTTTCTTATGAACAGACTCTCCCCTTGAATCATGAATAAATTTTGATTCTTTCCCTTGTTCAAATAAAGACAACATATCATCTGTCATCTTGAACTCATTTGCAATTGTCACAATTGTCTTCAGTAGTTGTTGTAAATGTCTTCAAAATATTTAGCATTTGGCTCTGAAATACAACATTTCTCCCCCTCATGATGATCATAAGAATTATGAACATCATGCAAAATCTACAGAGACACGATTACAGTGAAATTACAATTGCAGACATGAATACAGACAGAAATACAACAACAATTGCAACTCAGAAATATTACAAATTTTCTCTCTCCCCCTCAAAATGAAATCCTTTCTTTCAAATATGTCCTCTCCCCCTATTCTGATCAAATTTATCACTCCCCCTCAAATGGATAATCTCTTCTTACAGAAACAAACAAAGTCAAAGCTTTTCAACTTGACTTGAGAAAAATGTAACACATCCATTTATAAGTAAACGAGTCCAGGTCCACATAGGATTCCTGTTTGCACAATAGACATAACCTGTGTGACCTACTTTCAGCGCTGGCGTGATGTTAACACTGTTAGGATTTCTAAATAGTCATCGTGAAATCCTTTATCATGAAAGAATCACTCTTATTTGTTCCGGCTTAGTCACTTTGGACTAGCAGTGTATAGTCACACAGACTGTTACACTCGATGTGTCCTAAGAGTGTATATAATCAACTCCAGACACAATGTGCATCAAATGAAATTGGAGACCGGAGCAAATGTCTTTCTTGTTTCAATATCAATAATATCCAAATGATATATCGATGGAAATGTGCTATATCTCTGTGATTCTTGAAACAGAAATCTTTTGAGAGATAACTGAGTGGTTGGTGGGGTTAAGTGCATTCATCACTGGGTCCATGACGTCTTTTTCAATATCAAGTCGCCTAGGGCTTGATAGATTATGTGGTTACCCAGCAGACACAGTGTAGGTAGGATTTTCTTTTCATTAAATCCTTTCTCAACTCTCAGCCTTCAGCTTTTTTCAACAAAGCTCCCTCCGTCTCACTTTTGAGTAATAAATTCAGTCAGCTTTATAACGAAAGCATGATCTGATTCACCACCATCTCCTTTCAATATATCCCTCTCATTTTCATTTTACCTCTGCTCGACCCTGTCAGTATCTCGTGATAACTGACACTTCTCAACTAATAGATCTAAAGAACCCTCACCCACACAAACTACAGTTGGTTTGCTTCTTGGGTAGGTCTTCCAGTTCTGGTTAGACCATAGAAGCGATATTTACGCCTATCACACAAATTAGGTGCAAAATCAGAGTCAATAGAAAGATTTTCAGCTTTGAAGCTCAAGGGATATCAGAGAGATTATATTCAGATAATATGGGGGATATCAGAATGAAATAGAAAATCTGATATATGATATGAAAAGAACCAGATTTTCTTGAAAGAATTAGCACTTGGGATATAACGGGAGAATCTAGTATAAATTGGAAGCATTGTAACAAAGAGAATCTTAGAAGAAATGAGATTATGAAAATCAAAGAGATTAGATCAATTAATCTCAATGATATATTCATAGAATCAGACAAATATTTCTTTTCAGCTCAAAACTTCTTTTATGTCTGTATCAAATATTTTCGTGAAAAATCACACATAGTTTTTTGAAAAATGACATCGTCAAAGTATCTGATACTCCCCCTGGAAATAAGCACAAAAAGTTAGTCAACTCATGGAAAGTAAAATAGTAGAAAAAAATTATGAAAATCAAACCCCCTCTTTGGCAATTTTAGCATCGGAGTGGAATTCAGGGCAGGAATTCCAGTAACATTTGTCTCCCAGACTTGGGTTCTAATCGGGAGGTGATTAGAAGACATATATCGTAAAAGCTCGGGTTTCAGTCTGAAGTAACTGAAAACCATTAGCTTGGGTTATGTACTGAAGTAATCAAGAGCCTATTAAAGTAAAGAACGGGTCCTGAACTGATTTGAATAGGAACCTTTGTGAGATGAAGCCCAGGTTTCAGTCTATACTAACTAGAAGCCTGAAGAGGTGAAGTCTGGGTTCTAGTCTGATATGACTAGAAACCTATTAAACCTGCAAAATCAAGATGTCTTTGGTATCCAAACTGATTTGGATCCAAACTTGTTAGCACTTTTGGGTACCCATCTCAAAACGGGTTTTGAGACCCACTTAACTTGGGTTTAGATACCCATTGCAGATTAAATCTGTCAGCTTCTTTCATAAAAGCTGAGAATTAATTTCTTTGAGTATTAGAAAATGGAATATCTGAATATCTAAAGAAACTTGAACTTGAATGATCAGAATTTTGCCAACTCTTCTTTTTATAAATCTGTCCGGTTCTTGCCTGTTTCTGATAATACTTGGTGTTTTTCTGTGAAAATGTTTTCTGATAAGAATGACCAGTATTTTCAGAAACTTTAGGAAAATTTGACTTCGAAGATTCCCCAGTGTGAATCTTAACCGGAAGTTGTTCAATAATGTTATCTTTGCCTTTGTGTATCATTAACAGATACTTAAGTTTGAGATCTAAAGATGAATCAAAATTAGAGAATTCAGTTGGATTCTTTTCACTTTTTGTTGATAAATCAGAGTGATCATCTTTAAATTTTGAACAAACTGAAGGATCTTTAACCTTTAATTCTTTTAAAGAAGGAGAATCATTCAATTGTTTGGTGAGATGAAATATCTGATCTTCTAATCCTTTGATAATGACCAAATAAGAATTTTTTAATTATCAAATGATTGGTAATCAGTCTTAAAAGATTGTTCTTTGATTAAAAACATCTTTCTTTCATCTTAAAACAATTTAGATTTGTCAAGATCATAATTACTACCAAAGATTAACTGGTTTGAATTAATCAGAGTATAAACAAATAACCTTGTATTGAATCAAAGTCCAATTAAGAAGTTTGCGGAATAACACTTAACTGTTTTAAGAAAAACTTTCAAAACAAATAACATGTAAATATACTTAATAATCAAAGATCACTTGTATTGCAAAAACTCAATGATTACAATCACCTCTAATCTGTTTGATTAGACGAACAACACAGATTGTTCTTAGGGTTTTACAACCTTAGAGGCTTATGAAAACTTAATCAGAAAAGCAATTACAACTAGAGAATAAACTTGTACGTGCAGACCTACAATAGAAAAACCTATTCTATATATATATATATATATATATATATATACCGCTTTCCAATTTGTTTCCTTGATAAACTCTGATTTCTCTGATAGTAGATATGCTTGAATCTTCGAATAAATCTTTTCCTGAATATTAGCACTTTCTGTTTATTAAGCTGTTGAGCAGCTTGAAGTTTATCTGTTGAGCAGCTTGAGTTTGAACACTGGCAGCTTGAACTTTTGAACTAGCAGCTCGAACTTCTTCAACTAACAGCTTGAACTTTGTACTTACAAAGAAAATCTACTAACAGTTTGAGAAATCTAACTAACAGCTTGACATACTTAGAATATTTCCCAACAATCTCCCCCTAACTTAAATTCTTTACACAAGACTTTAAGTTTCTATACAAATAAGGAAATAAAACAAAGTAAAACTGTTATCTACAAACTAAGGCATCTAAAAACTTACAATTGTGAAAGTTTCTTATTAACTGCCTTCAAAAATTCTCTTTTTAATTCTTCTCTATCACAGTATATCTTCATTGAGCTCATTTATATCAACCATGTCCTTGGAAGATCAATTAATTCAAAATTTAAAGAACATGCTGGATCCATTTGCAAATCTGAATCTGTATGTCTTTGATTTTACATACAGATCAACCTGTGCAATCTTCAACTCCTTGGCATCTTCTATATCTTTATAGATTGACTCTGGATCAAAAATGCTTTTTAAATCTTTTATAGCCTGCTTGACCTGTGGAAGTGAAGACCTGACTTGACTCACAGATCCAACATGATGCATTCTGGTAAGCTCATCCCTGGTCATCCCTTGAACTATGTGCATTATACTCTTTTATTCTTCCTCAGGACCAGCTTCTCTTCTGACTACAAAATGATATTTTAAGCCAATGTCATCCATTGACTTAGCATACCAGTATGTAATAGGAGGTTTTGAGAAGTCATGCTGGTCGAGGGTCTTTTCAATCTCCATCACCTTCTAAAGTTGATGTTCAAATATCACCCTTTTTACCTGATCAAGCTTTGCTTGAGAGATTGCTTCTGATTGTGGATTAGTAGCAACAGCTTTAACAGGTGGAGAAGGATCACAGACACCAGCTTGACTTGGTTCCTGTTGGCTTTGGACTTGATGAGAGACTTTGGATATTTTTCATTTTTCCATCTACTTATAATGAATCTCTTGCAGCCTCTCTGTAGTCATAGAGTGAGCCATCTTCTTTGGAATTCCAAATGAATAGGCAAAATTGATCAAAAACCTTCTGTGCTCTGCCTTTGAATGCCCAGTTGGCATTTTCCTTTTCTTCTTATTCTGTTTAACCACAAACCCTCTTAGGTAATCACCTAAGGTTTCATCATCTTGCATTGGAGCATGGGTTTGCTGGTCCAGAAGTTCATCCTGTTCTTCTGCTAACTGTCTGGCAAATTCAGCATCATGAGCAACCTGGGCATCTCTAGATGAAAATTTGTGCTTTGGAGATTCTATGAGAATGCCCTTGCCCTTATCCTTGGTTGCAGAAGTTGTAGCTTGGACTGCACTGACAGGAGCTTGATTGCCTTCTCGGATAACAACTCCTGATGTTCTTATGGGAGCAGCTTGAGTTTCTAGGCTAACAGCTTGAGTGGCTGTTGGGACTGTTAGCCTAGAATCTTGGACTGTTGGAGTAGGAGTTGGAGCTGCTTGGACTGAACTAGGGATCTCCTGAATCTACCCCTTTTTGGATGCATTGGTTTGGTCAGGAGGACCTGCAACCTTTGCCATTAGGGTTCGAATCATCTTCTCAAGTTGAATGATCTTATTTCCACAGAGGGTGAACCCCTTATGAAAATAATCCATTCTCTGATTTTGAGCTGCTACTGTCTGTTGAACTACTCTGATTTGTGCCCCCTGTGCAGCAATAATGGACTGATAATATTCCAAAACTGCCACAACAGGTTTCAGCTGAGGATCCGTTAAAATCATAAGTTGTAGACTAGCCTCAAGATCAGCAAAAGAGTGTGGTGTTTGTGATCTATCACTGGCAGGTATTCGAGAAGTAGAAAACTCTGGGGGCCTCTGTTCTTGGTTCTGGGGACTTCCAGAAGGTTCTTGCACACCCTCTGTTGCCATGGGTGTGGTCTTAATGATGTTGACACTGTCTTGTGCCTCTTGTGCAGAAACAGCAGTAGTGTCATTCACAGAACCCATATGGACATCCTCTGTTGGGATGTCCACCTCCAAATTGAGGATGGGAGTGTCCTCAGTGGGTGCCCTTTGGATATTCAGTGTAGGAGTGTCCTCCTGCACAGGGACATATGGCTCTTGTATTTGGGCTGAGGAGGAAGGAGCTCCTGAAACCCTTTTTCTTTTGTATAGTAGGAGTGGGGATGTGGGTTTGAGAGAAGGATCAGATGGAATATTTGTATCATGAGGAGTGGGTTGGGGTCCTGGGGGTGAAGCAGTGATGTTAGGCTGAGCCTGCTCAGGACCCTCTCCTCTGTTTAGTGGATTGATGCCCAACATTGCATAAGGCAATGGGACATCTACACTCATAAAATTGGCACTTGATTTTAAAAGACGTTTTATAGTTGGTAAAGAGTGCCTATGGTAAACATGAATCCTTTTATGTACATTGAAATTACTGCAAGTTCTTGCAATAATTTCAGCCAAAAATCTAGGATACATCAAAAATTTCCCATGCTTTAGGGCATGATGCCTTAACATACCCTGAAAAATCATATTGGAAATATTGAACTGTTGGCCTGTAGATAAACACACTAAGGCAGTGGCTATGTTTGAAGAAAATTCTGACCAACCAGTTCTTTTAGGGCTTATACATTGCGGGATAATATGTACAAGATATTTCCACTTAGGGGCAAAATGAGTTTTAAAGAAAGTATAAGAATCAGTAGGGCCCCTAAACCCTATAGCAAAAAGGCCTTCATGTAAGGCAGTAAGAGAAAGATCGGTTATACCTGTGGCATCTTGAAGATGCAAGTGTTGGCGTACGAGGTCCTCAGTGATGGTGACAGTGGTTCCATCGATCTTGGATGTCAAAGAAGTGACTCCATTAATGGTTTGGACAGAGGCATGTTTCCAAAATTGCTCTATATGAGATATGTATATTGTGGGGTTTATGATGAGAGCATGAAGAACGTGGGAACTTCGAAGGAAGTTCATCATGTCGTGAAACGGTTGAAGGTCAGTGTGTTAGAGAGAATAGGGGAGACAGTTATGTTCTTTGACAAACTCCATTCACGATCAATCAGTAATTTTAGGGTTTCAGAGAAGTGTGTGTGAATCGCTCAGAGAGAAAAGAAAGGTCGTGGAAGATATTTTGCAACTGGTAGTTACAATTCAACGAAACTGGGACCTTTAAAGGTTTCGAAAATATCTAATCCCGCGCACACACTTATGGAAGTTACCAAATTACCCTTCACACTTTGACAGATCAAATGAAACAACTAGCCATTCGAGAAAATGAACTAGCAACTTGAGAAAAGACTCAAGCTGTTAGTTGAAAAGTAAGGATATTCGAATGAAATAGTGTCTCCCCCTTAAACAAGCATATGAAATAGATATATTTTTCATAAAATAAAAAAGAATGATAAAAAACAAATTAATCCATATTAACCATGCCATTATTTAATACTAGGAAGGTGAATCTTCCTACATCAAATGGTTTTGTAAATAGATCAGCTAACTGATCATCAGTATGAATTTTGGTAACTTGGATTAAATTCTTCTCATTACAGTCCCTTATAAAATGAAATATGATGTCTATATGCTTGGTTTTGGGAAATTTCACTGGATTTTGTACAATGCTTATTGCACTTGAATTTTCAATGTAAATAGGAGTGGATAGGAAATTCATACCATAGTCTCTCAGTTGATTCTGAATCCACATCACTTGGGAACAGCAGCTTGCAGCTGCAACATATTCTGCTTCAGTAGATGACGTGGAGACAGTTGTTTGCTTTTTACACTGCGAAGAGACCATTCTTGCTCCTAGATATTGACATCCACCAGTTGTGGACTTTCTGTCTGTTAGGCACAAAAAGGCCTCAGTCAAACCTGTTCTGCATCTGAGGGGGAGATTATTAATCAAACCTGTTGATGCACTTGATGGGTAAATGTTAAGGCCTGTTTATGCCTTAATAATACCTAAAAAGTGATTTGCAATATCAGTCCAAAGCTGTTCTATATGTTGCATGTGTTGCAACTAAGACAGTTTGTCCAAGCTGTTTTGTCTGCTGAACAGGCTGGACATAAACTGTCTACGCTGCTCTACACTGGTGAGCAGCTTGGGCATCTTACAAGTGTTCTGTTCTTTGTGAACAGAACCTGTTCTTTGTGAACAGGCTAAACACTTTATGGAATGTGTTTCCAAGTCCTCATGTATTGTTTTTGGCTACAAGATCAGTTTACAAAGTCGAAGACAAAGTGGAAATCAGAACTGCTCAGCCTGCCCAAGCTGTTCTGTTACATGAAGACAAAAGGTTATTTGAAAAAGGTGACAGACCTTTTTCTTATATCAAAATAGGCCTTTACAAGGAAGAAAGACGCAAAGTTGACATTCCTTATTTGGTTAAAGGCAATGCAACAGTAGACAAAGTGAAAAGACAAAAGTTCTGCACATGTGAAGACAAGTCTGCTTTTCAGAAAAGTGCAGAAAAGTTATGTTGTCTTTTCAAACAAGACTTTTCCTTTTTCATTCAGTCCAATGAAGAAGTTTCTCTTAGATCCTCTGAGTGGGTATAAAAGGAAGCTTCTAAGGTCAGAAAGAATAAGCCAAAAAAAAGCTAAGTGCTGAAGCCAAGAGTGAACGTGCAAGTGTGTTCTTTTCATGCATGCAAGCCTGCCTGTGTAATACAGTTTATTTGTGTCTAAGCTATTCTACATAAGTCGTCCCTCTGAGTCTTGTAAACACAGTGAGTGCTTCTTAGTGAGTGTATTCATTGTAAGCTAGTTTGAGTTTGTTTTAGACTAGTGATCATACTGTTGTATCTGTCATCTCAGCTTGAACCTTTCTGCATTCAAGCTTGTTTGTAATTAACAATTTGTTGATAATACATACAAACATTGAGAAAATAGTGTGTAGTTTTCAAATTTCTGTATTCACCCCCCCTCTACAGCTTAAAGCTATATACTTTGGGAAACTCTCGGGACCTACAACTAGTATCAGAGCAGTTTAGAGTGAATGTCATTCTAGATCTCTCATTCTCCCAAATTTCCATGGACAACAGTGCTGCAAATTCCTCATACTATGACAATGGCTCAATGGGCAAACCTCCAAAGTTCAATCATCAAAACTTTTCTGGTTGGAAGTGCAGAATGATGCTCTACCTAGAGAATCTGGACGTACAACTACCAGAAATTGTAATGAAGGGTCCCTATGTGCCAACCTCTGTTACAACAATAACTCCTGCTGTTGAAGGAGCAGCTCCTGAGATCAGAACATTTGAGAAAGCAAAAGCTCAATGGTCTGATGAAGACAAATGATTGGTGGCGCTTGATGCAAAGGCCAGAAACAATCTGGTCATCTCCTTACCTGATGATGTTTTCAAACAGGTTTAGAAGATGAAGACTGCCAAGGAGATGTGGGATACTTTGTGTACCGTCTATGATGGACCCACAATCACACTGGATAACAGGATTAACAATCTTGTTAGACAGTATGAACTCTTCTTTGCAAAACCAAAGGAGACTCTCACAGAAACCTACACCAGGTTTACTGCTCTTGTGAATGATCTCAAAGCTGTTGGGATCACTAAGGACAGCCTTACTCTGGTGAACAAGTTTTTGGACATCCTCCCTGAAGAATGGAATTACTTTTCAACAATTTTAAGAAATTCAAGTACAATCAGAAGTATGGATCTTGTCAACTTGTATGGATCTTTACTAAATGATGAACAGTCAAGGCAACAGAAGAGAAATGCCTTGAAGATGTCTAAAAGAGGTGCAGCCTTTGTGGCTAATGTGAGACAGCCTGTGAGTCACGTGAGTGATGTGTTCACTCAACCTGATCAACAGGATGATGACAAGGAGGAGGTGTCAGATGAGGAAGATAATGCAGATCTTGCTGAACAGGATGATGAGCAAATGATAGCTATGCTTGTCAAAAGGTTCAACAAGAAAAGGTTTGGAAGAAACATGCTGCAAGGAAGTTCAGGTGCTGGCAAAAATAAGGCATTTGATAAATCCAAGGCTGAGTGCTTCAAATGTGGCAAAACTGGCCATATAGCTGCTGACTGTGTGTCAAAAGCTGTTGGTCAGTCATCCAAACCATACAAGACAAACAAGGATGATGGTTATAGGGTTAAGTACCTTATGGCCATGGCTATGCTCAGGAAGTTGGAAAACTCAGTGGGTTCCAACCGCCAAAAGGGACTCATGGCAGAGACTTGTGACTGGGAGGAATCTGATGAAGAAGACAATCAATGTCTGATGGCCAACACTGATGTCCCATCAACAAGCAGTTTCAAACAGGACATGGCTGAAGCTGAAGCTTTCAGCAGCTTAGAGAACTGGAATCCTACAATGATGTATAAGGTACAAAATTTTATGGCTTACAGTTCTGAAGAAAAGATTAAAATGTTTGAATATATGCTAGTTGATTTGAAAGCTGCTGTTGAGAAGCATGATGCTTTATTATCTGAAATCTCTAAGCTTAAAACTGATCTTAAAACAAACTCCAGTAAACTGGACAATTTTCATAAGTTGGAAACTGAGCTTGATGAATTAAAACACATCAACTCTATTTTACTGGAAGAAAAGAGAGAAACAGATATAAAGCATGCTAAGCTTCAAAAGATAGTTGACTCTTGGTGCCAATCTGCACAAAAAGTCAGCCATTGTATAAGTCAACAGATCCCTGCACAAATTCAAGCCTATCTTGGAGGGGATCTTGATACAGCAGCTTCCATTGTTGAGATTAATAATCTGAAAGAAGATTTATCTACTCTTGGTGAGCTTCCAAACACTTTTGTTCAAAAAGTGAATGGTAAACTAATCTCAACAAACAGGTTTGTCAGGCCTCAAAATACTGACAACTCGTGTGAACCTAGCTCAAAAGCTGGTGTTGGAATATGTTCTCTATCAATCCAGCCTGCTAAGTGCTCTGCTGATTCACACAAGCAAAAGAAAGGAAAACATGTCCAAACTACAGCTGTGGATACTAAAGCTGTTGACAAAACAGGTTCTGGGTCCAAAGCTGATGGTAAAAGGCATAATAATCCTTTTGATGCTAAACATTTTGAAAACAAGTTCTCAAAAGTTAAGCAGTCTGTTTTCAACAAGGGCAAGTCTCATCTTGAAAGCAAACCTGCTGTGTTTTCTAATAAGTTTTCTAATCATAATGGTAAACTGGTTTTAAATGAGAATAAGTTTTTCAAAACCAGAAATTATGATTATGCTGATAGGCAGCGTAAATCACATCTCAGTAGGGGCAAAGGCAAAGCTATTGCTCAGTCTGAGAAACATGGAAATACGTTCCCCAAACCTGTGGAAGTTCAAAAGCCAATTAAGCTTCCTGTCTTTGACATTTGTCCTCCTAAAAAGAGGAAAGAAGAGACAAACAAAGCTGTGACTTTTGAACCCTCCACTCAAGCTGTTGATTCATCAAATAGTAATAAAGTTGCTAAACCTGCTAAAAGAATCAACAAAAATAACTCAGAATGTGTTTCTGAAAGTTCTTCTTCCAAAAATTCTAAAAAGAGAAAATGTTATAAATGTGGGAAGAAGACACATCTGGCCAAGGACTGTCCTGAATCTGAGGACATGAGGCCTGTTGACTCTGATGGTTCTCTCACAGCTGTTACAAGCAGTGTTGGAAACATCTCAGTCAATAAAAATGGTATCCAAGTTGACACCATTTAAATTGAGAATATTAGTGTGGAAATTATAAGTTCATCAACAAATGTTGATGAAGTAGGAGAACTCATCTCTGTGATGAGTTCCCCTAAAAATGACTAATATAACTCTTATCACTCTGCAGGAAAAACAACCTTCCCAGGTTTGGTACTTGGACAGTGGCTACTCAGGGCACATGACAGGTTGTAAAGAATTGCTGAGTGATCTCAGGCCTGAAAAAGGGCCAAAAGTCACATTTGGTGACAATGTACAGGGATCCACTGAGGGATATGGAACTCTTAAAGCTGGTGCTGCAGTGTTCAAAAGAGTAGCCTATGTGGTTGGGCTAAAACATAACCTTGTTATCATAAGCCAACTGTGTGATGCTGGCTACAAGGTTAACTTTGATGAGCACCTGGGTTACATATTGGATCCCCAAGGTAAAGTTGTGCTGTGTGCTCAACGAAAGAAAGGTGTGTATGTTGTGGACATGCAATCTGCTGATCCCACAACTGAAACCTGTTTTCTCACAAGAACAAATGCAGACTTAAACTGGTTATGGCACAAAAGGCTGTCACATCTGAACTTCAAGAACATCAATAAACTCTGTAAGAAAGAGTTGGTGACAGGTTTGCCTTCTATAACCTTTGTTAAAGATAAACTCTGCACAGCTTGTGAGAAAGGCAAGCAGAGGAAAACATCTTTTAAATCCAAACATAATTTCTCTATTGATACTCCACTCTTCTTAATCCACATGGACCTGTTTGGACCTGTAAATGTCCCAAGTCTAGGAGGAAGAAGATACACTCTAGTAATGGTTGATGAGTTCTCAGGTACACATGGGTGATCTTTCTGAAGAGCAAAGGAGAGGCTGCTGGAGAAATTATTGGATTTGTGAAAAAGATGGAGATGCTGAACTCTGCCCAAGTGAAGCAGCTAAGAAGTGATCATGGTACTGAATTCAGAAACAGTACTCTTGAAGACTTCTGTGAAGAGAAAGGAATCACTCAAAACTTTTCAGCTGTAAGGACTCCACAACAAAATGGAGTTGCTGAAAGGAGAAACAGAACTCTCATTAAAGCTGCTAGAACCATGCTGTGTGCATCAGGGTTACCTTCATCATTCTGGGCTGAAGCTGTCAACACTGCCTGCTTCACCCAAAACAGATCCTTAGTGGTGAAAAGGTTGAACAAGACTCCTTATGAGCTGCTCAAAGGGAGGAAGCCAAATGTCAGTTACTTCCATGTGTTTGGGTGTCCCTGCTTCATTCTGAATCAGAGGGACCAACTGACAAAGTTTGAACCTAAATCTGATGAAGGTGTGTTTGTTGGCTACTCTGCTATCTCCAAAGCCTACAGAGTATACAACAACAAAAGAAAGGTGATAGATGAATCTATAAATGTCACCTTTGAAGAGTCCAAGAATGCTTCCACCAAAGCTGTTCCTGAATCAGTTTCAGGAGAACTTAACTTTGATGATCTGATGCATTCAAACAATGAAGAGGACTCAAAAGCTTCCACTACACCCAATGTGGAACCTGTTAATCATGATGGGCATGATGATGATTATGTCAATACATCCTGTGTGAATAAGTGTACTGACTTAATTACAACTGCATGTCCTGAACTTATCAATGCTGATTTTCCTTGTTCTTCTGCTGATATGTTCAACAGTGGTCAGACATGTTCAACAAGTGAACAGGCTCAAGGCAACAGTGTGTCTGAAAATCTTGAGAACTGTTCAGCAGGACCTGCTGAAGATGATAACAACTCAGGTGAATCATCATTGAAAAATGATCCTAAGTGGATCAGGTGTCACCCCAATGATCAAATAATTGGTGACATCAACAAAGGGATACATACACGTTGGGACAGCTTAGGGAACTTCTGTATGTTCTCTAGCTTTGTTTCACTAATGGAGCCAAAGAAGGTTGATGAAGCACTAAAAGATGCCAATTGGATCACTGCCATGCAAGAAGAGCTCAATCAGTTTGAGAGAAACAATGTATGGAAGCTGGTCTCTGCTCCTAAAGGTAAAACCATAATTGGCACTAAATGGGTTTTCAGTAATAAGATGGATGAGCAAGGTCATGTCATTAGAAATAAGGCAAGACTGGTTGCTCAGGGCTACAGACAGGAGGAAGGAATTGATTATGATGAAACATTTGCTCCTGTGGCCAGGCTAGAAGCAATTTCGTTTGTTCTAGCCTACGATGATCAACGAGCACAAGGTATTTCAAATGGATGTG